>JAPYZR010011360.1:0-20017 GCA_030522945.1 Trichopria nigra
GACGCAAATGACGACGTACATTCTGCAAATATGCTGATATACAAGTGCAATGTTCATATGCTCGTATGCCGGCCTTATGTCGGATCGGTGCTATCTGGGGCAAACTTTTCTAGGAGACAGCCGCTATTAATTAAACTTGAAAAACTTATGTACTAAAAGGCGCGCATTAGTTGTCATCTGTCATCAAAGTGAACATCGGCAATACGAAAATTCCATTGCAGCCTTCGACGAAGTCCCACTTCGACGGCCAAGCAGGTTTTGCTGAAAGTATCTATTACAGGATTATTGGCCGAGAATAATTGTAAGGTAGCTGATTATTAAAGCCCTTATCAGGGTTCAATGCTACAATCTACAATCCTGAAAAAACCGCCAATAAGTCGTATCACCGGGAAACAAAACGTAATTTTAAAAAATTTGTTCTTTACTTAAGTATCCCAGTAATCAGAAAAGGATTCAGAAGCAATCAAACTGGATAAAATCAGTATACTAAATGTATAAAAATGCATTCGTTTCATCGTGTTTCAATCCTTCGTAATCTTTTTCAATCCTAAAATAATCTTTCGATTACTGTATTTCTTTACTTTATTTTTTTCTCTTCTGTATTTTAACATTTCCTCCTCACGGATTCCCCCGTTACTCAATATATACTGTCATTTAGGAATGCACAGAAATAATGCAATAAATCGTTTTCTCTTGTTCACACTGCCACTGATGGCGATGAGGGGAAAACTTAAAATAAGGGAGAGATACTACGCCATAATGCTTGCCCCGAGAAATTAAAATAAGGGGGCGGGTCCTATATACTATGAAATGTATGTATAGGAATCTAAGAGATAAAAATTATCATATTTATGAAAAAAAAGTGTGTTTTTTTTTTTATAATATTGCAAGTCATTGTTTTCTACGTTAAACATTATAGAATTTGTTAGTTTCGTTCCAATAAATAAAAATAGATCAATAACTGCTTATGTTGAGCAGATTTTCATACGATTCCGTATGTTAAAAAATTTTTGTTTCCTCTCCGCGTTTCCTAATTTAGAAAATAAGTGCAATTTATTGTTACAAACTATTTTCGTGGAAGTTGGCATCAAAAGGCCAATCCTTAATTCTACAAGAAAGCTAAGGGTTGCTAAAAACAGTCCAATAGCAAAAAAGCAAAAGTAACCTTGCATTTGCTCCCATTTAAGGGCGACGAAAGTCGGTTGGGATGTATCTGGTGGTTTTGGGGAAAATATCATCTTCTCCTTGAACTGAACGATTCCAGACTCTCTTAAAGCTTGGATTATATTGTTGGTCCGCTCGCACAAAGGCCAATTAGGACGAATAAAAAATACTATAGGGCCCTCGTCCAATTCTTTTCTAGCAAAATGCACCTTGTCGTTTTCGCCGACACAAACACGCGCGGCTTGACAATCATGTATACAAGCGACTGATTCACCTTCTTCTGTTCTTCTCATGCACTCGAGAAAGGCCTCTACTTTAAACCGATCCTCTACGAAATCAAAGTTTGACAATAGCGTCGAGTAATAATCCGCTGCATGGATCGTGTAACCAGATTTCTCCAGGTCATCTATTGAGTCCACGTCAGATACGGGAGTCGGCACCGTTAGTATCGACGTAATTCTACTGTTGAAATATAAATTGAACATACCCGAAACTAATAAAATTGAGGTGAACCACATCCTCCCCACATTAGTTTTTGGCTCTCTGATGGTGCTTGAATTCAGGACCGAACGAAGGACTTCCAGAAGGGACGTTGAAAACTTTTGCTTCATTACGTATTTCAAGATAATCGAGGAAATTAGAATAACTAGGAGCAAAAATATGATAAATTCCGGCGTCAAGATGTCAAACATTCGTTCCATCGGCAAACGTTGGTTGCGTTTTCGCGTAAGGATGCAGCTTTTGCCCACGCTATGAGGATAAAGGAATGAAGCTTCTTGGGCAAGTCGATTATAAGTACTGTTCACGAACAAATCTGCTGTCTTCAAGTAAAGTGAATTCTGAATGTCAGCCATAGTGAAAAACGGAATTAAAGATGATAGACGTTTAGCGTTCATCTGAATGTGTAGAATTTTCACGAATTCGTCAACGTCTTTCACTTGATTATCGCAATCTGTATTATTCGTTAGGCTGTCTTTAGACGCTGCCCAATAATCCATTTTACCTAGCCTTATAGCGTACCCTCCGATGTCTCTGGTCTTGTCGAAGTTCAAATTTGCGCAGAATGCTTGCATCAATGCTAAAATTTGATTGGTGGAAAATTTTTAATTAGATTATTTTACCATGGCCATTATGAATGTTTTATAAAAATAAAAAATGCAAAACTTGAACAATTACGGAATGTGGTATGTCGTAAATCAACTACAGACTAAAAACTACAGTATATTCGCCATATTAGATCCGCCATTTTGAATTTTGCTAATCTAAGCTTAGATTTTTAATTGTGAGCTACTCAAAAAATATCAAGTAACTTATTTGATACATGTACAAACTTATTGTAAGAAATGTTTTCCTATTATCGTGAGCAAAGTTGAACTTTGCGAACGCTTTACCGTGGGCAAAGTGCCCTCTTTAATTTACTATATGCTGAAGACAAACGAGCGCTACTGGCGTAAATGGGTCGCTCATGTTTGTTTGCGCGTCTCGTAACATCAACAAGACTCGTAATCTCGAAGATGTCGAACTTTGCGCATCTTTATAGGAAAAATAGTATACGAATCAAGTACGCTAACGTATAATGTACTATTTCTTTATACAAACGTGGAAAACCCTCATTTTCACACCGATCGCAGGCATCCAAAACAGCTGATTCCCGCACTGTGCGCAAACTGTGTGAGCAAACATTTTACGCAACGTGATCGACGCGTGTTGCTCACGGATCTTCCATTTGGACGCAAACGAAATGTCAGCAATCTAGGGTTACACACGTTTTTATAAAGAATAATAATCAGGCGGTTATCTGATCCTGCTCGTGTCTAGGAACTGCACGGACCCATAAGACTCGGCTTTGACTCGTTTTCGTGCAGTGCCATATATGACACTCGCTCTGATTAAAACAGCATACGCCTATACGCGTCAGCTAAGAACTTTAAGGGACTTGTTAAAAGTTTAGGTAGATAAATTATACCTTGGTAGAATTTCGATTTTTAAATGAAAAATGCCCGAACTCTAAGGTTTAAAACACATTTTCGCACTCCCCGACGAATTCTTACATATATATATATATACATTTTCGTAAGGGGGCATTATACACTATATTTATCATATCGACTGAAGAAATATAACTCAATTTTCACATTTTTCTGTAATATGACGTACAACGAGATATATTCCAACTTACATGGATCGTATGATTTACGAAATAATGTCCACGGGTGTCCGTCGATTCCTGGGTACTGTTGAATCTGAATCCAAGAATTCGCTGCAAAATTCGTGTACGGATTGAAAGTGTATAAATCAATTCCATTTCTAAAATTGTAGCACATGAATATTGAATAAAGGATATCGAATTTCCAAACCGTCCACAAGGCCGCAAACGCATTTTGGCATCCGTGATTTATATCCATTTCCAGTATCATAAAAAATCCCGCGTGGTTCCAATAAATCGATTCTGAGATGTTTTTCAAGCGTGCATTTAACGATCGATTCGAATACCTTGCAACGATGAACAACTGTCTACTATTTTGAAAGCTTGGGCCTTGAATTATTTCTGACCAATTTGGTGATGGTTTCATTTCCCACTTTGAGCCGTCTGAATATAGGTTTATAGGAATCGAATGCGGAAGTGCACTCAAGTGTTCACCGATAATAACGGCATCATTATTGTTGTTACAGTTGCAATTGTCGACGATATTCGCCTTTGAAAAGATTTCATTATGGACTTGAAATAATTGTCACATTTTCGCGGTTTATTGTTTAATAGAATCAATGAAATTGACAAATGTGTATTTGTCATTTTATGGTGTAATTATTATTTAAAGACTATACCCAATCAGCGGAGATAACTGGTTGGACACAATGAGTACAAAAAGTACTATTTAAGTCCTCCTATGTGTCGATTTTTTAGCAATTTTTTTTAAGTCGTACGTTATAGGGGCCCTTTTTCAGTCAGAAACAAATAAGCTCAGAAATAGAAGCTTATATTCTGTCCAACTCTTTTTACATCTGCTGATTGGTTAATTAATACACATATATACGTATAATAATTATTCTTACACTGAGAAATATATATAAATTTGTCCCGCGGCAGTTTCCAGGACATCCCAGGTTACCCGTTGCGAAGCAACGGGGAATCCCCCATACTATCTTCGCCCCCGAAGGGGGGGCGCGCGGGGGGGGGGGGGGCTTCTGCGCCCCCGGACCCCCCCGCTTAAAACTAGCCTAACCTAACTGTCACAACCTGCCTAAAACTCGGTTTTTTATTCCGCATCGTTTATAAAACCGGTCCTGGAAACTGCCTCGAGACACATATATATATGTCATCCAGGACCGGTCCTGGAAACTGCCAAATGTCCTGGAAACTGCCATTTGCCATGTAAAAATGTCCTGGAAACTGCCGCGGGACAAATTTATAAGATATAAAGTATAGGGTTGTATTGTTCTAAAAAATATATATAATGGAATATGCATGAAATCAATAAAAGTTCACAAAGTTTTCTAAGTAAAAATGCCTGTTTTTTGTTGCATATATATCTGACCTTACCATTGCTTCTGAAATAAACATTCTGCGATTTTCATAACTCGCATTTATTACACATGTAGATGATTTACATTTAAATAAAATGTAAATTACGGTGAAGACGTAACTTTTATTATCCATCTATGCGAATATATAATATATTTAGAAAAATTCTGAAATAATAATAATTACATGTTACTGTTAAGAGGTTTAGTTGAGTCACATACAGGTTTACACGTGATTTTGTATAATCTGATTAGAATCTTATAAGGTTGTTTCAAATTGCAGTTTTTTCGAAAGTAGTGTATATATATATATGTATATGATACACACATTTACACTATACTTTTAAGTAATAATATGAAGGAGCCCTTGCAAGTATATAGTGGATTAAGCTGATGTAATATGATAATATATATAATCACTTACATATAATTAACAATTTTTATTACGATAAATTAATATATTGCTTGATCATGTAACACCTTTTTAGATTTTGGTTCGTTATACTTAATGCGACCGCAGTTCAACACTATTTGCAAAAGATATCTTCAATGTCGTGCATAGTTCTTATATAAAGATTGATCTTTCGAGGACGCGAAACCCCACAGCGTATGCACTTATGGTGTAATTAAACCAGACAAATACGCAAAAAGGCCTAATCACGCAAAGATGCTCCACAAAGATACTGTCATGTTCTTTGTTTAAGGAATTGTTTTTACGAGTTGAAATGTGAATTATTTTTGTTGGTCAGTGCAGGGTCGAAGATCTTCCAGTTCTCGGAGTTTTTTTTTGCCTTACTTTTGTTTGGCTAATCGTTTAAATTGTAAGTGAATAACGTTGATTCCTCAATATTTACGAGCATATTTTAAGTATTCGTTTTTACACTTAGAATGTTTCTATATCTACGTGATGTACGCAAGAATCTCTCTTTCTGACTTATCATTAAAATACGACATCCGCATTATTGCATACCACGCACTCTATCTTTATTCAGCAGTGAAAATTAAATAAAAGTTTGAATATTTATTTTTATATACGAGAATTAAACTACATGGCATTTCAATATTTTATTGTAACTATAGTATTGAAAGTGCAAGGCTGTTTTGAATTGGATGTCACTTTGTCCTCTTTATTATATAATTATTATACAAGTCATCATCAATTAGTCATATATAGATTTCAACTTTTCAGAAATTTGATTCGGGAACTATAAATGCATTTTTGAATAACTATAAACCTTATTGAATAATTTGTATTTTTTCGTTTGTTGCTTCTATCGTATAGCTCCTATATATACATTTGCCGTAAAAAAAATTAGAATTCTCAAAATCAGTGTTGCATATTTAAAATTGCACAATTGACGCGCTCCAGCCAAGATGAAATAAAAAGTAACCTGTTAGTAATTATATAGAATATTAAATTTTTATTAAAATTGATTGGCATAGATAATTTTCAATTTAATATTTTTTATTCAATTGGATTAACAGATTCATAAATTTTATGAGAAGTTGTTTTACTCAAGTCTGAGAAATTTTTATCAAAAATTGTATTCATTTTAATCTGGATTAATTTTCACTTATACTCTCGTTAATATCGATTAACGCAATGTTTTGAACTATGATCATTCTGGTTGATTATAATGCAGTAATCGAAATTGACTATGTACTATTACAATGTATACTATTCTTCAGCAGTATAGTAGCAGTATATATAATTCTAATCTATCTAGGTATAATTCTAATGAAGATATTCTCAATATAATCGTCATTATATACGAAGAAACGTTTAACTTATTTTAAAACGAAAAATTAGAACGACAATAAATCAAGTCAGGCATGAGATAAATTATTTGTAATTTATTAACAAACATTATTTCTTTTACGTCAACATTCTATAAAGTAGATCACCGAACGTGACGTGTTCGTCGTTCTATATAATATATATATAACGCAATGATTCGTACACAATAGAATCGAAAAGAAGTAACAAAAAGAAAACCCACAAGATGCGAAATGTCAGATGTAAACGTTAGATTAGTATGGGGGATCGAATGATCTGTACAAATTGGTTTGTAATTCACGATCGACTGTGATGTTGGTCTGTTACGGCTATCGTTCCCGTCAATCATTATATGCTAATACGTTTTACAAATTTGTTGTTAATGAACCCTAAAATGTCGTGGCTCGGCCTGACGAATCTTCCGAGTCCGTATTTCGCGAAATACACGTCTGCGTATAGCATGGATATATAATACGGGTCGTTAAAACGTAAAGTTCACTTCGAGACTAAAGTTCATTATGTACACGAGTCTTATTAATTATACAAAATAAATTAAATAAATTATCCTACGTCGTTCATCGATCGACTATAATCAATTATTCTTATTAAGTCAATGCGAATTATCTACATTATTTTAATATATGAAATCAACGAATTACTCATAAGGATATGGTAAATTACATGTAAATATATTGTTCCGCTCTTATGAAAAAGAAGCCTATTGCGTGTATTATTCATAATTGTTTATCATCAATATATTTTCAAAACTTAAAATCCTTTATTGTAGTAAGTCTGAGGATTTTAACGCCATAAAACCTGTACCTTACTGAGCTAATACTTTTTCTTTAAACTTATATCAACTCCGTTCAACTTGAAAATTTCATAATCCCTTTGCATCGTCGTAGTATTTAAAACACAAAACAATATGATGTGTGATGATCCGTGATGTCATGTAACAAGATGATAGTTATCTAATGTCTGAGCAATTAATAATAAATCTGTCCAAATATTAAAAAAAAAAAAATTATTATTATTATACTTTTATACTTTATGGAAACCACGTTCGTGCAATTAATAATCTAACATCAATTTAATTGACTATTTGGTTACGATCAGAATATTTATATGTCGTGAAAAACGTCTTCGAATAGAACCATTATCGTTTCGTTTGTTGTTTTCTAGGAACGTGGTAAGATGTTGTTGCCTGAACAAGTATTGGATCAAAAGTGCATGGGCGACCCATGCATTTTTCCGACCGGATTTTCGAAATCATGCTAAATTGCGCTTAAAAAGACATATTAGCGTCATCAGTCGGTAGCGTTGGGATTTGTGTAAGAAAATCCTCTAAAGACGGCTTGGTCCATGGACGTAAGAATTTGTTCGGGGACGGGCGTCAATCGTGGTCTTTCGGTGGTGAAGGCGGTATCGAAGTACCTTGTGTCTAATGTATGTTCTAAGGCTGGTTTGAAAGGTGGCTCCAGCTGTCGTCGTTCCAGTTTCTCCCAGGCAATGTTCTATGAAAACAATGTTATCCGATTAGTTAACTTTTTTTTATTCACAGAGAATAGTTAAAAAATCTATTCTAATAACTTTTTAATTAATAATTCTTGTAATTCGGTGTTATGTAACGGCGTAAACGTGAAAAAGTTATCTGTAATTTTGATCAATGTATACCATATCTTTTATTTTTTAAGTATTTTTTTAATTTATAATTTTTCTTTAATAATAATAATAAAAATAATAAAAATAAAAAAATAATAAAAAAATTTAATTAAAAACAAAGTTTCGATAGGAGAAGCAAAGAAAACACTGCTTTCCATTTATTTAATAATTTTTCAATAATATCGTCAATTTTGCTGCAATCGTTCGACACTTTTTATAAAATTATATTATT
This sequence comes from Trichopria nigra, assembly GCA_030522945.1. Lineage (NCBI taxonomy): Eukaryota > Metazoa > Arthropoda > Insecta > Hymenoptera > Diapriidae > Trichopria > Trichopria nigra. The sequence goes on from JAPYZR010011360.1 coordinate 8,358, forward strand.
TTCTGCACATTTTAGTTTGCGTTTGTAATAATTGCAGCCGGTTTAGTTGGGCACTAGATACCCGACTGAATAAAAATTAATTCGTTTCGTAATTTTTGAATTTTCAATTTGTCCATTTCGAATGCTTTCAAATCTAAAAATATTTTATCTGTAATATGAATGCACTTCAATCCAATTTTGTCAATACGAAATATTATACCCGTTTACATGAAAATTCGTAAATAATAAAATCTAATTTTTCATAAAGTGGACAAGAGAATACTTCTCAATCATTTTGAAATAATTCGAATAAAAAATAATAATAATAAAAATAAAAAAACATTCGAATAAAAAAATACGACATTTATGAAATTTTGTGAGAAAACGAAATCATCAACAATAATGAAATTAAAATTCATATAATTAATAAAAAACATTTTAATCTGGTTTTAACCTCCGTACAGCAATTAGAGGATTATTCTTTTTGCATGCAATGTGTGAAATTGCTCATATATTATTAATTTTTTTTTTATTTGATGTTCGATTTAGGTTTGTAAGTAAACAAATGTATAATTACGTGGAGAAATGGATGGCATGCTATTTCATGACCAGGAATCCTCTTTCCAGCATCTTTCTCCAAAAGGGCAACCAGAATATCTGTGGCACTTTGACTTAGATAACGGGGAATGAATGGTCTTTCATTGCATATGCTCCAAAAAAGTTCATCCTCGTCACAGCCGGAGAACGGCGACTGGCCTGTGAGCATTTCATAAAGAAGAACGCCAAATGACCACCAGTCGACAGCTTGGTTATACTTCAGTCCTTTGATTATCTGAAAATAATTGAATGTTATTGATATTTATTAGTTATCAACATTTGTTGGTAGTTTATAAATTTAGAACGTTGATTCTTATTTTTTATTAAAAATTGAAAAAGCAACTAAAGTTAATAAAGATTAATATTTCAATTTTAAAATTAAACCTTCTGTTTTTGACTTGACAACGTGTTTTGTTTATTTCTCAATAATCGATTGAATTTCCTGTTGAGTATAATAAAAAAAAAAAAGTTATTTTGAATTTAACGTTGGACGTACATTACAGACGTCTGTATACGGACGCCCGCGCATACTTATGCGCACAACGGGTGTCCATTTTACATCCATTTTCAATTATAGAAAAATAGAATGTACGTCCATTTTGCGGACATGAAACGATGACCCTCTTCCATATGTGGACGAAATATGGGCTCCCAATGTACGTCCCGTGATATTTGGGTATGAGCTGTCCGACGAAGAAGCGCAGTCGAAATTTCTCCGTTTCGTCAAAAAATAGATAAGTCCGAATCACTTACCTCAGGCGCCATATAATCGGGTGTTCCGCAAAAAGTATCGGCTGTCCTGTCGAGGAAAATTTGTAACTTGCACATGCCAAAATCAGCTATTCTTATGTGACCGTCAAAGTCCAGAAGAACGTTATCCAGCTTCAGATCCCGATATACGATGCTCTTCTTGTGAAGGAAAATAAGTCCGGACCAAATTTCCGCGGCGTAAAAACGAGCACGGGCCTCGGAAAATCGGCCAGATTTTTGAATGTGGAACATCAGATCGCCACCGTTGAGGTATTCCATAACGAAGAATAGATGTGAATCGGTCTGGAAGGTGCAAAATAAGTGACAGAGGTACGGATGCCTCGTAGCCAGGGTCAAGACTTTCCTTTCGATCAACGTACATTCTACGTCGTCGTCTTCGAGAACAACGTCCTTCTTCAGGCATTTTACCGCGTAAACGCAATCCGTATCTCTTAATTCTGCAAGCAAAACTTTGCCAAAACTTCCTTTCCCCAATACCTGAAATAGTAAAAATTAAAATTATTATTATTCGATCGTTTCAATTTCACGGAAACAACGACTGACTTATATATGTGTTATATGTTCATTATATATGAATGATAAAGTATCTTATACATTTTTTAAAATTTTAATCATCTTCATGCATACACAGAATGAGTACAAAAAGTCGTACGCGTCGACTTATGAGCTTATTTTCTTAAGAGCTCAGACAGAGCACCTAAAGGTATATACTTGAAAAAAATGAGCTCAGAAGTCGACGCGCTCTTACTTTGAAACTTCGTTTTACCACTGTTTATTGGGATATATTTAAAAAGTATAATATTTTAAGATGCAATGAGAGTGCCCTCTCGAGAAAGACGGACAAATTATATACCCTTACGGAAAGGTACACCAAAAAAATATTGTTCGGGGTCCGAAATGACACCCAAGTCGGTGTAAACACTAAAAAAATTGGGGTTTACACCCAATTGGGTGTCATTTCGGACACCGAACTTTTTTTCTGTGAGGGTATATATTCTAATTTTCACACCGGAATCTACAATAATAGTAATAAAGTTGAAAAACAGACCGCTGAATTCACACATTGCAAAAGAAATATATACTTTCAAATTTCATATTTAAAATTCAATAAACAGCTTTTTTAAAATTTGTACAATTGAATTACATTTTAATCAATATAAAAATTAAAGAAAATATTTCATAATTAAATTTAATCGTAATAATAAATGTTGTTATTTCTGCAATCGTATATATGTATATATGCAATCTATGTTATGTATCTTTCAAACTTTGAAGATTGATATACATTAAGTTAATTCAATCAGGAAAAGACTGGATTTAACATTTAAATTTAGAGTGTAATATATCTGCATATATACTTATGCAAAAAAAAAAAAAAAAAAAAAAAAAAAAAAAAAAAAAAAAAAAAAAAAAAAAAAAAAAAAAAAAAAAAACAACAAACAAACAGACAAGAATGGTTTGAAATACTTCTGTTCATGATCCCTGTGAGAGTGTCAAACTTTCGTTGATTATAAATCAATTAAAAATATCCAACGGCGCTTATCGCAGTTTGAATGTTCAACTAGAAGAATCAACTATAGACAATGTAAAATCGTAATTTATAAATACCTTAAGGAAATTGAAATCCGTCACTTCGTACTTTTTAAATCTTGGCAGGTTTGTGGCAGGTGGCGTTATACGTCCGCTGTGATGAAAATGTTCGGATCCATCTGCGTTCCGCTGATTTTCTAACGATTGTGACGGAGCTGTGAAAGAAATGAAAAATGATTATTTTTAGATATACTCGGAAAACAAAATGCGGTAAATGATACGAGGTGTGGTAATTAATTTGTTCGTTTCGCAACCAAACGGTAGTTAAAAGTGTAGTAATATGCACGTTATTTAAAAAATAATTTTTGAAAATTATGAAATTATTAAAAAACTATGTTTACGTGTAAACAATGACTCGTATCTAATAATAATTATATGTCACGTCTCGAAAAAGATTTTTCAATATAATTTAAATGGCCTTAATAAATATTATATTACCGCGTTCTTAACACGATTACCAACATGAGGATTGTTAATGGAATGTATTGCGCTATTATGTGTAATTCGTCATCAACTTTAAAACGTGGCTGAAACAACACTTTCATCCTTCGATGATAATTTGCAAAGATTTTAAGTGATGAGAAATCACGTGAAGATCCAGCACATAAGATGATGTTGTTACTTTATAAACTGTCAGGTGCGGAAATATTTTTAGAATTGTTGTGAAAATTTCCTATTTGTTTAAACTTTAAGCAATTGAAATAAAATAAGGTGATTATTCTTTTTCAATATTTTTAACATTTTTAAACTGAAGGTTCTTCTGGATAGTTCTCCTGCGTTTTGAAATATGAAAAAGCAGTAATTTTACTCGCCTTACAATAGTAACAAAGTTTAAATCAGGTCTTCAATTAAGATTTCTAATATATTTCTATTACGAGAAGAGATTCAAATTAAAAAATTCACTTTCCTTTCCTTAGAATTCTATCTAGATTTTATTTAGACAGAACTATGAATATGACGCGATATTCAATGGTTACTAAAAAGTAAAAGTTCGAAATCATTAATTAAACCTTATCGAGTAGTGATGGTTTTCTAGATTACAAATCCTTAAACAAAGTGATGTTTGAGGCAGACTAGAATTGACTCATTGTGAGGTTTATAAAAGGACAATCGAAGGAAATAAACGCAGTTTTCGTACAAGAAATGATGGACCTGATCATGGTATTTTTGGTTATACGGCTTGAAGAAATTATATATAATAATTTATAATGACAACGGTAATAACAAGAAAAAAATTAAAAAGCAGAAATCTCGAATGCAGGGCCAAGTATCATCCTAAAGAACGAGACTTTCATATAATTATATATAAGCTTGACTTACTGGGAAGTTCGTTCGAAAAATTACTCCATGCCAATAATAAAAAATTAACCGATTTAAAGTACAATAAATGTTTAATGCAAAGTATGAATTGATTTTCTTACCGTATTTTATGCTGAAAATACAATGATTTAAATATGTAAAGGAAGTAATAAAGACAACAAAATTCGTCCACTAATTCAAGTTAGTTGAAAATCCACATACAGATAGTAAAGCATTACTAAAATTCATTAATAATTATTAAAATTTTTGAATAATTTCCATAGGAGTCTTGAATTAAGCTTTTTGATTACTTCGTTCAAATGTCGAAAGAAAAAACAGCTGCATTCAAGATCCTCATAAATAAATAAACATTGACATTGAAAGGTCTGCAGCATTGACAATGAAAAATCACTCATGCAGCATGCACGCAATGCTTGTATAAGAAAACAGTTGTGATTGACAGCTCGGTAGACTTAAAATAAAAGAATGAAATATCAGGTAATAATGTAACTTACATTGTAATCAGCAGTAGGCAAAAACTATTAGTGAACATCAGCAGCATATAACAATAAAGGCGAAGAAAGCCAGTTAAAAAATGATCGGTTTGAGATGAGGTCTGTGGGGTGGGACAGCTGTATTGCATCAAAACTGACGTGGAACATCGCCGGTTCTAAAAATATTGATGCAAGTTCGGCGAGAGTCGCTATCCCGTGTTTTGCAGATCTTTTATCTTTGTTTTCTTCCCGCATAAAGGTGCAGCTGTGCACTTTTGAAAATGTATTGTCTTCATTGAACGACTTCGATTTCTTCATTAGTCTTTTAATTTCATCATTAAGCAAAAGTTTATGAAAAGTCGAAATGATAAGTTTTTTTATATATTTTTTTTTAAATTAAAGCAGAAGTTCAGACTTATTACATTTGCAACAATATATTATCGTGATGGTTATTGGTATTTTTATTTGTTTAAGTGTAATAAAATAGTAAAAATGTATAATAATTAAATACTCGTACAGTTCTATTTGTCATAGACAAAAACATTACTTACTGTTAGTATATAGACCTTGATTTTATCAATTGCATGTATTTCAGTTATTAAGTGATGTAATCTGTTGTTTCAAAAAGTAATTTTGGTAGCTCTATAGATTTTGGTCGCACCAAAGACAAATTACGTTTAGATTACATGACACGCATGCGGATCGCTACAGTAATATGCAAATACACATAAGATTGCATTTAATTGCATACTTGACTACAGATTAATATTCTAATTTTATAATTAGTAGAATTGTAACTGTTTTATTATATAAGATGAATCCTATCGATCAGTTTGTGATCTTCTAATGTTTGTGTCTTATCATGTTTTCTATAGCATTTTTTTACAATAGAACAAAAAAGAATTAATTTTTTTAAATCACATTTTAATAATCTCACCATTTTAAATTTAACAATAAGGAATAAAATTAATCGGCCGTTACACTACTTTAGTTCTCTTATGTTCTCTTCAGGGGCTGTAACCTTAGTTCTAAACTTTGTAATCTTAGAACTAAGAAATCTTTGGAACTAGGGTTACAGTCCCTGAAGAGGATATGAATAAATGTCGAGACGTTGGGCGATAAAAAATAAAGCAATGGAACCGTTAACGGCCGATTAATTTTATTCCTCATTATTAACAGTTCGACTTAACTAATACATCTTTACAAATTTAATGTTCATAGATTGAAATTCGTAAATTAAATTTCATATAATTCTTTTCAATATTGAAGTAATAGATTATTGACCGCTGTATTTACGTTTATCAATAAGTTTTGAAGAATGTATCTATCTTTATTTTTATTGCTAATAAATTACTTTATCAGCTCTTCCAAATTGACTCATATATATAAATACAGAAAAGGGCCCAAAACGGAATTGAAATATTTTGAATCATGTTCTGATTCTTAACATGCATGGATGAGATATGCAACATTCAAAACAATTCTATAATTAAGTTCGATTCGAGGCTAATAATGGAAGAATTAAACGGTCGAAGTTGCGAATTAAACACTATTATTCTGATGTTTGCCGTAAACATCACTTTTTTGACGATAATAAAGTATCCTATAAATCCTTCTCCGAAACGAGTTTAAAATTGACACGAATTTTATGAAGCAATATTAAGTGGTGAAAGGAAATGTATACTAGATGCGGTAAAGAGAAGCTTTGAATTTATAAATGACGAATTGGAACCTATGTTTCTATCTCTGCGTTAATTATGCTTTCTAATAAAATTAAATCAAAAATTAATTATAGATGTTTGAATTAAATTCTTTGCTTTTAAATTTCGATTGTTTCAATTAAGTAATTTTTATGTTATTATTTTTGAATGAAAATATGAATATTTCTCCTGCATTTTTTTTTTTGATTATGCCTCTTGCTATAATAATATTGAAAGAAAAGTTGAAATATTCGTGCCGTTACCTGACTTACAAAATACTTTGGAGTCCATCTGTCCGTGATACCATTATATATTAAAGTAGAATTTTACAAATGAGTGGCTAATTACTATCCAACTTATGTTTACAAGTTTTTCATTCCAGAAAGTTTCATTTTTCCTTACAGATATGATGCATTCTGCTTATTTTAATTTTTTTTTTTAACGTTAAAAGAACTTAAATTAAAACAAAACAAAACTGTTTATAAAAAAAATCCAGTATATATATATTCTGTTCTTTTATAAAAATATTTGCCCGCTAAACGATTCGTCACAGTGAAGTTTCAGTAACGTTTCGGAAACCGTAAATGTCCTACCTCAGTAACGTTTCAAATGTAACTTTTAAACCTAAAAGTGAAAACAAAATTTTTTCTCTCATATTTGAAAGAATAAAAAGGGGGATTTTAGAATTAAATGGTACATTTGAAACGTTTCTGAGGTAGGACATTTGCGGTTTCCGAAACCTTACTGAAACTTCCCTGTGACGAATGGTTTACCGGGTGATTTTAGTATCCGTACGAAATGTATGGAAACATCGAGCTCAAAAAATATCAACAGCTATGAGTTAATTATGATCAATACTCTAATTGTTTATAATTATGCCGTTGAATTGCCGAAGACGCTGGCTGCGCGATTTTCTGCCCGACGCGTCTAGTGCACTTTTGGCCGGGTGACATTTTTCGAATTCGAAAATAGATTTGGCCGTCCAATGACATCGTCAGCTACTGTGCCGAACACGCTCGAATCATTGGTCTTTAATTAAGGTGTCGAGAAGCATGGGACTGTTTCAGGTTGTACCTATACGTGTCCCCTCTCAAATTTCACCTGTTATCAAAATTGCAGGTAACTAATCGATTAAATATATTACATAATTCAAACATCAATTGTTTTTTTTTTTTTTTTACTTTTTAGTGTAAATTTAATTTAAATGTAACATTTATAACTTTCTGCAATATTTGAAAACATTTTTAAATAGTGGTGGACTAATATTTTCTTCCTACAAGTTTGTCTTTTTGTCGTATAAAAATAAAAAAATAAAAAAAAAAAATATATATATATAAATATATATTTAATCTGATAACAGAAAGCTTTTGTTAGTAATGTTAACTATATATACGGTGATATGTACTTCGGATTAGGCATTACTATAACTTGTAAAGTAAACACTTTGTATATTAAACTTCCAAAATATATAGTGCATATAAAAAAAAAAAAAAAAAAAAAAATACAGTCCATTTCGTTATCGGATTGAAAATATACGTAATTTACTTAAAAATTCCCTCTATCGATGAATCAACGAACCTTAAATTCGAATGGCCCGTGTATGTGAACAATCTCCACTAATGGTTTAAGAATACTAATGCTATACGTAGAATAAGACGTGAGAGGATAACGGTTATCTCTTAAAAAGGTAATTTTTAATGGAATGACAAAATGCTACAAATTCTTAACTTGTAAACTTTAAGGCCTTATGCTTTTATAAAAGCATACAAAAACGCACCTAGTTTTAGACATATATTTTTCCAGCACACGGGAGTAAAATTAATTTTAAAATAGAGTACACTATGACAACGCAGGGATAAGCAGTTGTTCCTTACTTGGTGTTGATATTATATTATATTCGCCAGGTCGTCGAAGTCTTCTTCTCACGAAGGACTTCCTGCCAACTCGAGTGTAAGAAGGACCTAAACGTCCAGAATAATAGTTTATATTTGTGTATATTTACTAGACTTCAAGTTACTTTATCAATTTCTAAGACATTACCCTGGTAGAAATCAGTCCAGTTTTCTGTTACACTGCCCAGTTATCCTATACCTTTAACATGGGAAAAAGGCAAACTGGACAGAAACTAGCCAAAAACTGGACTCATTTTCTACTAGGAGATTAATTGATAATTGAGAATTTTCTTACGAATACTGAAAAATACTTAAGGTGCCATTTTTACATTTGCAATCATTTTTTTCATCGCAATCATGAAAATAAATACCCTACCAATTTATATATAATTCCTTATTTTCTTCGTCAGGAATGTATCAGAAGAAGAAATGTATAGGAAGTAAAATTTCCCATTGATAAATGTAACAATAGTTTTACATGCATTTACAACATGGCATACAGTGTATGATATAGCAAACAGCTTATTTGCGATTACATACATTCTATTTTATTTGACAATGGAACCTAATAATGGTTCAAATTTCACATTATAATTCATATATACATTTAAAAAACACCGCATTCGCTAAGAAGTAAAGTTTCGATAGCCCATGTAAACCAAACAGCAAAGAAGTAATTCATTTTTATAATTCTAATGATATTTTATTTCAAATTTTGAATACCAAGGTCACTTTTTGAATTTGTAATAATACTTCATTTTGAAATACTTAATTTAAAAAAGTATCAACTTCATATCAAATATCTAAGGAATATCCTTATGAATTTAATATTTTCCAAATTACTAATGTAACATGGAGGACATTAGAATAACAATATAAGTATATATTTTCAATCTATGATATCATATATACATATATATATATATATATATATATATGATATATATCCTATACATATATATGATATGCACCATTTTTTAAAATGACCGATGAATTCGTGAGTAACCTTGTCTTAAAACAAATTTCGATAAATCGAATGACAACATTTACATTTTTCTACATTGAGCCACGTGTCTTGCAACAAATGTACATTTTTTTAACATTGAATAGGTTAAAAAAACAGCACAATTGTTTAAAAATATACCGACTTTACCAGTTAGCGCGAGATCTTTAAACAAATATTCTATGACGGAAAGTCATGTTTATTTATAAATTTGTTATAATTAACGCTCAAACGAAGACCTTTTTAATTGAAAACCCATCCGTAACAATATTGACGCCTTGGATTTATTTATAACGCGCTAAAATGTATATTAAAGAAACACAAAACCTATTTAAAACCATAATAATAATCATACAAACAAACAAACAAATACAAACATTAAAATTAAGCAGTTGCTCATTATCAATTTTATCGTTAAAAATATTGCCAATTTATTTTTTTTTCATTCTAAATAAGTAAAAACGTTTTATTGCGCAGTTAATGATATTATCTGATTTTCCAACCCTGTCACTTTTACAGCTGATGTTAGCACGTGTACGCGTTTCGCGGCTGTTTTCGTAAATTTGACGCGTCAACATTGACATTACGTAACTCCAAGTGATTTACACATGATGGCAAATTGTTTTTCAGTTCGTATATTTGCAAAATTCATCGATTTAACGTTTTTCTTTTGCTTCGTACCTGCAGCGCCGGTTGTTTCAAAAGCCATATTCCTCGCGCTCGGAGCTTCGCGGAAGCACTGGGTGCGAATTTTAGAATCACAAGTGAAACGTGGCATTGGCGCGTGCCAATAAATTATCGTCCTGAAAGCATTGGTATTTCGTGAAAAATTGGGGATCAGCTGCACGGGGAACAATTCGACTGGGCTATTTCTTACTTCAAAAGGTTATTTTGGTGAAAACTTGGATCGATTGCTCCGTAAATCATATTTATAGACATTAATTAAAAATTGCGTTTAGGAGAAGTTAAGGTCAAAGCGAATGACTCGAGATCACGGGTGTTCAATAAATTTCGGCGTTTTATATTATACTGTATTCCCTCCTACATTGGCACCATGTACGGATCAGTGGGATAAGTAAATCCTCAATTTCATCTCTCGCTCGATCGTCTTATAAGAATCAGTATCACCATCAGTGGTGGAGATCCAAAGTGGGGCTACCTGGTAAAAATCAAAGCGTACGTTAAGCTACCGTACGCTTCATTCTTTTTACAGAGTTATATTAGAGGAATTACGTATGAAGTATTTCGAAAATATAATATTATGCAAGTAAGGTGTTGCTATATTTTTGCGATGTCATAATGTGCTACGAATAAAATGAGACGAAATATGATAATAAATTGAGATAAATGTGATAAAATGCTCATTTTGCAAAATCAAATGAAATGACGAGACGAGCTGGATACATGGGATAAGTGATCAGAGCGAAAGGAATGTAGATCTATATGATTGAATACGATTGAGTTCTATAGAAGATTAAAGCGGAATTAAATATATTACATAAATTATATCCGAATTCTTTCGTATGTAATATGTGTTTAGGCAAATGTGGATGCAGAATATTTGAATTTCGGTTCAGATCTGAATATACCTTGATCAAGTTCAGATATGGGATTGTCAATGTTAGATAAATTAATTATACTTATTTCTCATCAAATTTGCCCGAATTAAATCATTTGAGCAATAACAATTATCTCAAATCACTTTAGACCAATGTTCGAATTTAGATTTCACCACAATACTAGTTGCATCTCATAATGTATGCAATGTAGCGCCACTTCAATTAATCAGGTGTAACTGTGACTTATTACATCCAGTTAGGTCTGAATATATATGTGTATACTAAATGTAGAACTAGTGTAATTCTATTGTTCCATCTATATTCAGATCAGTCCAGATAAATGCGACTATATTAGTTTGGTACAGTCAGTCAGGTCTGAATAGAACCGGCCAATATTACACTGACTTTTACATGATATGAAAATATTTTTATAAAAGATATAGGATTAAAAAATGTCTTCTTTCTATCATTCCATTCTTCTACTAGAAGCTTCTTTGACCACTAAACAAAATGTCGTTAACAACGCCATATGTTTGGGATATTCACAAATATACTTAAGAGTGTGCTGGCCTCTTAAACTGAACATTCCCAAGTCGCGAGTTTGCATCCCCGTCGAGCAATGTTTTTTACTTCGCCTGACGCAAGGCGGCGAAGTATTGAATTTACCAACAAAAATGTTTCCGCTTCTTCAATTTTGGGAATTTTTTGGTGGAAATCTATTCGACCGATTTTTAAAATTGACCACTCATTCTCTTCGTCTATTCCTGGACAACATG
>JAPYZR010011367.1:0-10739 GCA_030522945.1 Trichopria nigra
ACATAAAATAGTTATGCGTGCGATACATCGCCAGGATACAGAGATGTATTATGTACTATGTATTTCATCCTGTCCGAAGCTTTGTAACGGCAGGATGTTTTTTAAATTATGTCCACGGCTCGTGTGCGGCCAGGACGTTAATAAACACGAAATCAATCAATCAATCTCTCTCCCGTGGCCAAATTTACCTAAATGAATTCCTTCCTTCATATACGTATGCCCTTTTAAAGAAAACGAAAGAGGCTGTGAAGAAAGCCGGGTACAAACGCGTTTGGGCACATTCCTTACATTTTTGTTCGTAAGGATGGTGGCATTGGCGAACTAATTATTGCTACTGCGCAAGATTTGAATAATATAAAGTGACTAACTCAGTCCAATTTATCAATATATGTAAATGTTTCGTCTTCTCTTCGTGCAGATGGGAAATCGAGCTACACACAAGGCGGAGGTACAGCATGCTACCTCCATAAATCGCTAGTGTATTCAGTCCTTGAATGCTCAAGCAATACTTCTATCAACGACCCTGAGTATCATTTTCTTGATGTCAAAGCTTCTCCGCACAACATCCCAACTATTGTCATTTACCGTCGTCCTGAGCGCCACCTACTTTCAGAATTTTTACTTAATTTTTACTTAAATTTAACTTGTACATGTCAACATTTAAGAATATCATAATCACAGGTGATCTAAATTGTAACTTATTAAATAATTCAGTTAATCGAAATATCTAAAAAATTTAATTTCTGATTATTCCCTTTTTTCTGTATCTTTTGGCCCTACTCATTACGCCGGATTATCGTGCTCCCAGTTGGATGTCATGCTTGTTTATATTAGCTCCAAGATCTCAGGCTTCTCTAAGTCCTCCTAACCTTTTTCTGCGGGAAATAGTCTTGTCTCCATTAAATACCAATTTGATTACCTTAATCGCCCTCAGCAAACTGTTACCTACCGTGACTTCACTAATAAACTGTAACTATCTTTTGCTTTCCAGAGATCTTACTGCACAACTCAGTTTCAAATTCCCAAACTTCTCATCGCCTGAATCTGGTAATTATGCAGCTTTTTTTATTCCCAGCGAACCGACAAATAGCCTTACAATATTGTACGATTGTATAAGTGAAACTATTAATACCCACGCGCCTTATGTCACGAAGCGAATTATACATCGTTCTATCCCGTGGCTTACCCCTGATCTTCGAGCTAGAATTAGAGAACGTCATAAATTGTTCACGCGAGCTAAGCGATTACGAAATTTGTTACTTCTAGAGCAGTATAGGAATATGCGTCGTGAACTTATAATGGTACTAAAAACTGCGAAAAATCGATACCTGGCGAACTTACCCAGACAGCACGGGTAAAAAAGAGGACGCAATGTGGTCATAAAGTGCTCTTTAAGTCCTCTTATGCGCCGATTTCGGAGCTCTTTTTTAAAAGTAGCTTTTTTAAAAGTAGTCTTTAAGAGCTCTTAACATCGGTGTAGGGCGGAGGTACAAGTCTTATGGATGTTAATTTGAGAGAGATATATTTATATATTTATTAAGATTATTCTGTATTTTACACATTCTGACCAACCGTTTGTAACGGCAGGATGTTTGTGGGTTTGTCCACGGCGCTTAGGGGCCAGGACAATAATAAATTAGTTGTCTGTTTGTCTGTCTCCCTCTTTCTTCGTATAATTTATTTGTCTAGTTCTTATTTGATAGTTTACCTCCGGTTTGCGAAATCTCAGACTTCTTGAAATCGACCTTTAACGATTCTCCTTGCCTGGATCTCTTCGGTTACTGTCCATCCGAGAGCAAATCGCCGGCAGACCTAAATGTCATAATCTACATCCGGTTTGCGAATCTCCGGTCTTCTTATTCGCCGAAGGGTCAGCAATGGCAGAAATCGACTCCGAATCTCCATGCATGGAACCCTTCGGTTACTATCCGACCGAAGGCGAATTGCCGGCATGATATCGTTTCCTAAATTGATTTGCTACGTAACTTTTCCTAATTAATATGAATTAATATTTTCTTATTCAGTTCCTTCCGTTAAAATATTGGAGCCACGGGACTGGCACCGTCGGATTTCGCGAGGACCCGTATTGAAGACGCAAGGAACTAATCTGCGTAGCGGCGCTGCGTGACACCTGGTGTCTCCGGTGTCTCCCATTCCTCTCGAGCGTCCCCGTATTATTTCCCCTCTTCTCAAGGCGTGCAAGTGGCAGCGTATAAGCCATTCAATTACATAAAAATTTGTTAAAAATAAAAAACTTGACGACTGCCTTTTAAATTGAAAAATAAAAAATACTTCCGTTTACTAAAGTTTTTTCCGAAGAGTAACCAATCTTACCTATTCGAAAATTTTTCTGAAGAGGGTCCACACAGGGACCGAAACGTCATTATGGTTTTTTAGTCACAAGACTTATTTTTCATTCAATTACATGTCTAGAAAAGGAAGGTGGTGGCTCAGTTGATAGAGCGTCGACCCTTATATACTTCAAAGCACATACGCTACCAGTTGCACGCCTTGAGAAGAGGGGAAACAATACGTGAACGCTCGAGAGGAGTGGGAGACACCGGAGACACGAGGGGTCACGTATCGCCGCTACGCGGATTAGTTTATCTCCCCTATTTCATACTCAATAAGGGGGACACTGGTTTCCATAGCCAAGCATCGGCAGTGCCAGTCCCGTGATTGGAGCTCATTCTACGCTACTCTAAGTTTTACAATATAATTATATAAATTATAAAAAGGTGTCTTCGGTACGTGAAGGTCACGTACATTGAAATCTACAGGCACCCTTCATTGCAGAAAAACCCACGCCGGGTACCGCAGTTATTAAGTGTCGATTCTGCTACTAACAGGCGATAAGTCGTCCATAGTTGACCTGACCTTCATCGACCCCAATTAATATCCACGATGGATATTTGAAAGTACATCGTCTGTACATTTGTTATTTTATGATAGTATTATCGGAGAAAGGTTGATCTGCGTGATTTTATGGCTCTAGAAATAGGTGAAACCCAATCAAATCAATTCTGATTGGAAAAGTCATTTACGATTATGTGTATGCTATCGTTAATTTCGATGAGGGTGTAAATAAATAAAAGAGGAATTCAAATAACAATTAGAAATATTGAATATAATCTATCTAAATTTTCTTAAACCTTTTCTTAATTATTAAAATATATGTTTTTTGTGGTTTTTTTATGATAGTTTAAATTGATATTTGATACAAAATTTTGTGACTCTCTTCAGAATATACTTTCTAAAATGTACAAAATTAATATGTATAACAATATGTATTAGTATCATTTTATTGTGTGATTAAATTAAATAGTATTTTGTAGAATCTTTTAAAATTACTTCAAATGTATTGAAAATTTACCATATTAGTTAATAATTATGTCAAAAACAGCTCTCCTGCTTTTGTGCGCCTGATTCTCGTCATCTTTTCTCCCAGGGATTGGAGGTCCGATAAGGTTTACATCTTTCTCAGAATGTTACCATCTGATATAACCGATACCTTTTTCTTGCTGGCATCAGGACAAGCTTTCTAATAAGATTTCAGCGTTTCCTCATTTTTCTGACCGACACTTCTACATTTTTTCATCCATCTGCTGCTTCGTGTTCTTTTTACCCCTTTTTCCTGTAGTGACCCAGTCCAGGCATTTTGACTTGGCTTGCTATATTATATTGTTCGGTGCTCGCAGCAGGGGATTGCATCTCCTCAGCCGCTACCTTCCACGTCTTTTAACCACAATACCCGCTGTTAGTCATCGAAAGAGGTGAAAGATGGTTTGACTTGTCTCGTCTTAGCGAGTGTTTGGCGCACAATGTAGGCTTAGGCCGGGCCTTAATTATATCTTGAAGGCCCCAATCGTGGATATAGCCACACTCTCGGGCTCACTGCGGATATTCATTTTTCGATGATAAACTCGACCAGGGTTTCAAGCTTATCATTGAGTCGCTCTTGATTTATCTTCTCACACAGTTGAATGTTGTCTATTATAATGATGGTGGAAATGAGCGTTATATTGATAGCTGGCGATTTTGTAGATCTACCAACTTGCGTTTTAAAAATCTGATTTGAGATTCGGAATCAACGATCTTAACCCTCACAGAAAAAATACGTTCGGTATCCGAAATGACACGCAATTGGGTGTAAACTCGAGTTATTTTAGCGTTTAAATCATTTTGGACCCCGAACAATATCTTTTGGTGTACTTTTACGTATAACAGTTCCGGGTTTACAACAATATGGTATGAGCTATAAAGTATAAGGGCAACTATATAAACATACAGCAACCTTATTTTAATAGTTCACGAGGTTTTGTACTGCCGGTAAATACCCCTTTTTATGAAAATCCTACACATTATACAAAAACTTTAGATTTATAATCAGAAAACTGGAAAATCTGCCAGTTGGCCATTTTTCGAATATGTGACTATTTCTTAACATTTTGGACCTTTATATTAGACTCTGGTAAAAATCGGACAGTACATAGGATGTACGTAGCGTCTAGCGGCCAAATCCCTCTTACGTTACAGTTAACGTACACTTAAACGTCATTTGAAGTGTTATTTGACACACCTATACAGATCGCGTACATTCCAATTTCACCAGGGGATCCACCATTTTCAATGTTGAATAAGAAAGACTCATAATTAATAGAAATAAGAATTATAAATATTAGATTTAAACAGGATCTGATGAAATCTAAGTTTGTTCCCGTGTTTGTATACATTATCACAAATTTCAAAGTTTTATGAATAATTTAAAATATAAGTATTAAAATCGAGCAAATATAAGCAATATTTCTTTTGGCAGATCATTAATTGAAGTATCATAGCTCACTGAGATTCCAACCTGATCCCAGGATATGGCGGAATAATAACCTAAAATGGTCACTGAATACAATATTCTAGGGAATATTTTTTAATTTTACTTTTCCTAAAATTTATTTTTAACCAATCTACAGAAAATTATTTGCACTGCAGGCATTAAAATTAAAATCGGTAAATAAAAAATTGTTCCATCCCTCCGGATTAAACCAGGAAGTATCGAACATAAATATCTAGGAAAGAATCTTAAATCGACACTTTTTCGTGGCCTTTTTTACTGACGCATTTACTTCCGAAACCTCTATAATATGCCGCCGCAGCTAGAACGATGTTTTAATATACAAAACTGAAAATTGAAAATATGTTTTGACAATTTTTAAAATAAAATTAGATGCTTCGGCCCTGCGGATGTTAGCCGCAGTCATTCAACTTGTCATTGGTTAAACATATTCTAATTTACTTCGCCTGACGTAATGCAAGCAAGTGCTGAGTTTGTTCAGCCGGTTTGCAATTTTTTGGCATCATTCAATTTTTGTTTGAGAAAACTACTCATTGGATTTAAAAAAAAAACTCTGATATTAAACGCAATCTACATGACTATATTTTTTTGATAGTCTTACGTTCCCGTAACGCCACGCGTATGCAAGCTTTCGAAAACCTTCAAGCATATGTTCCAACAAAAAGGTCCAACAAAAAACCCCATTAAATAACTAAGATAAAAGTGTAAACGTACAGGTAGTGAATTCCACATCTCGTACATCGTAGGTCGAACCTTTCCCGTTAATACATACACACACAAAATATCACAAGGAAAAGGCTATAAAACTTTTCAAAATCTAGACTCCGTGTAAAAAAAAAATTTCCTCTTAAAAATAAGAAAATGCACGGAGATAGATATCCAGAGTAAATACCGCTTGTTTACATAGAAAATGATACTCCATGCTACCCGCTTTCACGCACACGCACACACACGTGCACACAATAATACATGATGCGCTTTTAGATTCCCGCCGTTATTTTTCTATTTACTTTAAATGACAAACAATGAAATATGATAATTATGTACCTAGCTGTCAACAAACATTTCTTGAAAGACCTGTATACATCAATATATAAATATTCCAAAAACTACAATTTTACCCTGACAAAAACAAAGAGTATTAGTTAATGAATAAAAAACTACAAATAAAGTTCAGATCGAAGCACAATATAAGAATTGAAATAGCAACTGTCAAAAATGACATGCAGGCAATACGCCATGATCTTGATGTGTGTTAACAGCTACAGGGCACCAAAACACAACATCATGTCAACAGCTGAGAACCGAAGT
Source organism: Trichopria nigra (assembly GCA_030522945.1). NCBI lineage: Eukaryota > Metazoa > Arthropoda > Insecta > Hymenoptera > Diapriidae > Trichopria > Trichopria nigra. The sequence continues at coordinate 6,161 of JAPYZR010011367.1, forward strand.
TACTTAAATGAAGCACTAAATTCTTATGCAAATGCACCCATGGCTAATATAATCATCAACGGCATACCTAATAAATTCATTTTGTCGCACCAGGACATTATATTGCGAGTCTTAAATAAATTTCAAGTACCAGGCCTTTACAACGACGTCCAAAGTATGCATACAATATGCATAAAACTCTTCATCATACTCCCAATATTTTGCCATCAAAGTCTATTTTAAATCCGTGGAAATTCGCAATCACGTAATAGATGCAAAACGAAGTGGAGCCGATGGATGTTGTTATAGTGCTAGCCTCTTAAACTGAACGTTCCCAAGTCGCGAGTTCGAATCCCCGTCGAGCAATGTTTTTCTGAAATTGTATTGAAAAATATTAATTCGTAAAATAAACATTGCTGTCGTAAAAATGGCAATATCCCCGAGCTTTTGATAGCTGCGGAACAGGATCTGCAGGACATCGTCTGACAGCCACAGCCAAACAACATTAACAAAGTACGACATAACAAAGTATCGTCATCAGACCCAACGTCATCACTAAAACTCCTTGCCCTTCTCTGGCAACGCCGACTACTTCGTCCGCTGCAGAGATGGTTCCTGTCCCTTCTATCGAAACTACTGCAGGATGATGAATTCGTTGATCCACTACTCCGTCGGCCCTTTGCGGCGGCTATGATATGCGTTTCTTTGCTGCATCTGACCGTGGCCCATTCTTGAGGAGCACACGCGTCTTCTTCCCCTGGTCCGATTCTTACGGACTGCTTGAGGGGTAATGCGATGAGCCGCCGCTTACTCGACATGGGGCTATTCGAGTCGGCCTTGCATTGGGCGCCACCCTACTCTCCTTTTGGGAGGCCACTCGTTGACGCTACCGGGCATCTAGTCGCCTTGCGTCTTCGAGTTCTAGTGACTCCCGGTATTTCTCGCACCGCGTTATTCCTGGGGCTTCACAATCTAGATTTGTCTCGATTTGTTCCTTTTCCATCGGAGGGTTTTTACCTGCCGATGGCGCCGACGCATTCCTCCGACGTACTCTTGCATGGGCTCGACCGGCCCCTGGAATCTCGCGTGTACTCTAAAAAGGATGTCATCATCGACTTTCTTGATGAAGCGGCATTTGAAGCTGCGCTCGAACTTCCTCCAGGCTCGCAGGATAGTGGGCTCTTCTCTGACCCACTGCTTGGACTGAATCTCCAATAGTCCTGGCATCACTCGCAGAACGTCGTCCTTGTCGAGCTCTAGGCAATCGAGGCATTAATAGAGCCACTCCAGGAAATCCTGAGGGTGAGAATCCTTATTATCACTGACCATCAACCCCCGTGACCGCAGCTGTTTAAGGGTCCAGCTGCCATGAGTGTGATGTCGGACTCTTCTGGCCTGGCGCGCCTGATATAGGTCTTCGTAGTACCGGCCAATCCTTCCTACCGGCTCGATCAGGTCATATTTCCTTATGACGGGCGCCTCTTCCTCGCTGACGTCTTCAGTGCCCGTGTTGGTCCCCTCTTCGGTCAACAGGATTCTCCTAGGGACGTTGCTTCTTCGACGCTGGGGAATGAGTTCCCATCATCGTCCTGCGATGAATCCGCTGGCCATGCCTATATCCACATACAACCTGCTCAAGAAAGCCAAAGTCATGGCTAAAAACGCGGGATATAAACGTGTATGGGCACTTAACGGCAACATTTTTGTTCGTAAGGTTGGTGGCATTGGCGAATAGCTTATTGCTACTGATTAAGATTTGAATTATATAAAGTGACTAACTCAGTCCAATTTATCTATATCTGTAAATGTTTCGTCAACACGTCATTCTTCGTCATTAATGAAAATATCTAGCGTAAATATTAATTCCCTCCGGGCCCATCTGCAAGAGGAAGAATGTGAACTTGCTGACGGATCGACGCACATCCTAGCCATAACCGAAACTTGGCTCATTCCAAACATCGACTCTGATTGTATATCTTTTAAAAATTATAATTCTGTACATAATGATCGGGCTCTTCGCGCAGATGGGAAATCGCGCTACACACAAAGCAGAGGTATAGCATGCTACCTCCATGAATCTCTAGTATATTCAGTCCTTGAATGCTCAAGCAATACTTCTATCAACGACCCTGAGTATCTTTTTCTTGATGTCAAAGATTCTCCGCACAACATCCTAACTATTGTCATTTACCGGCGTCCTGAGTGCCACTTACTTTCAGAATTTTTACTTAAATTTAACTTGTACATTTCAACATTTAAGAATATCATAATCACAGGTGATCTAAATTGTAACTTATTAAATAATTCATTTGAATCAAAATATCTAAAAAATTTTATTTCTGACTATTCACTTTTTCTGTACCGTTTGGCCCTACTCATTACGCCGGATTATCTTGCTCCCAGTTGGATGTCATGATTGTTGATTCTAGCCCCAAGATCTCAGGCTTCTCTAAGTCCTCCTCACCTTTTGCTGCGAAACATAGTCTTATCTCCATTAAATACCAATTTGATAACCTTAATCGCCCTCAGCAAACTGTTACTTTTGCTTTCCAAGCCTGAATCTGGTAACTATGCAGCTATTTATATTTCCAGCAACCCGACAAATAGCCTTACAATATTGTACGATTGTATAAGTGAAACTCTTAGTATCCACGCGCCTTATGACACGAAACGAATTATAAATCGTTCTAGCTCGTGCCTTACCCCCGATCTTCGAGCTAGAATTAGAGGGTATCGACAGAGGTTTTGTCACCATCTTAGTCCTGTTCGATTTTTCTAAAGCCTTCGACTCCCTTAGTCATTCAGTCATCTTGACCTGCTTACGTGACCTAGGCTAAGGGGACTCCGCGCTCCGGTGGATACGCTCATTCCTGTCTGATCGATCTCAATCGATTATTGGATTGGATGGATAAGCATCTCAACTGGAGTATACAACATCAGGAGTCCCGCAGGGTACTAGCCTCGGACCGATTCTCTTCATCATCGTCATTAACACCTTACTTTCCAGACTTCATTTCTGTCGAGACACCTCCATCATCTTTGCCGACGATACCCAATTCTACCTATCCACTCCTATCAGTCGCTTTAGTAAAACCATAATGCGACTTCATAGTGATATTGCTGAACTAGCCAGGTGGTCCCAGGACATTGGGCTGACGCTAATACGCGTAAACCCAAGCCATTATCATCGGCTCCTTGCAGAATCTTGCTACTATCAAGGACGCTACTCTGCCACAAATTACGGTTGGAAACGATAGAATTCCGGATTCCAACGAAATGAAGGACTTAGGTGTAATCATCACATCCGACCTGTCATGGAACCGATATGTAAACTCCATCTCATCGAAAGAACATAATACCCTCTACCGGCTTAAATATCGGGGATCATTCCTCCATCCCTCCATCAAACTATCACTCGTAAACTCACTGGTCATCCCTCACCTCGACTATGCCTCTCTTATCATTGCAAATATCTCGGGCTATCTTAATGTCAAATTGCAACGCCTACAGAATAACGCCCTGCGATATATCTATCGTCTGCGACGTGACGACAGGCTCGCGCCTTTCAGACGATAGGCCAAGTGGCTGACTACTCCATCGAGAAGGCTTTACTTCCTAGGTAGTTTTACCTACCGGATAATTACCGTTAATCAACCACCATATCTTTCATCCAGATTCATCCCCATTGACAGCAAACTGCGCCGCTCATCCCGCATTCAATCATCGAATTTCACGCTTCCGACCCCTCGTACTAATATTTTCGCGCGCTCATTTTGGATTACGGCCATTCAGTATTGGAACTCCCTATCTCGCTCCTTGCAAAAACTTTCATTTGCATCATCTTTCCGTTCTCATCTCTTTGACTACTAATTTGCAGCCGAAACTTCGTGATGATTGTCAACTGTCGGATTGGTTTACTAGTTATACTACGGGATTGTAATAATGTCGTAACCAACTATTATACGTTTAAATTAGGTACATTTTTCTTTTCTTTTCTTTTTGCTAAGATATTCACAATTCTATACTTCCAGTTAATAAGTTTGTATAAGTCTTATAGATGTTAATTTGAGAGAGATATAAATATGCAAAACGCATACTTCAAGGACCAAATGTGCCAATATGCCGTTAGTTCCAGATCTTTTGCATAGTTCAAGGACCGTCCCGGAAATTTTTCGGCAAATAATGTATAGTTCCAGGACCTATCTGTTACACGATGCAACATATGTGTGGACAACACATGTGTGTTCCAGGCAGGTTTGTGACGGTTAGGTTAGGCGTTTTTAAGTTTTTAAGCGGGGTGGTCCGGGGGGGGGGGGGCAAGGCCCACCCGCTAGGCATGTTATGTCCTCCCTCCCGCCTCCCCGCCCCCTGCGGCGCGTTACAGTATAGTTGCTTCGCAACGTTATTTGGACGGGTCCTTAAACTATACGTTTTGCATATTTATATAAATATTTATATAATATTTATAAATATTTATAATTTTATAGAAGGGTGGTTACGGGGACATTTTTTTAAATATAATGGTAGTTATGGGGACATTTGGTACTTACGGGGACTGTCCCTGTAATATTTTTTACACAACGGTGGATCCGAGGACTTT
>JAPYZR010011369.1:0-10459 GCA_030522945.1 Trichopria nigra
CAATGTTATAGCGAGTTGAAGTAAAAAATGTTTGCGTGCCGGCCGGACAGTAACCAGTGCTGTCTAGACAGTAATCAGTCGTGTTTCGCCCTTTCCGTGCATACTAAACCATAAAAACGCATTTTTCTTTGCATCATTTTAGTAATCATTTTACTAAATATTAAACATAATTACTGCTGACAGACTTGAATAACAGTAAAAGTACATTTCGTTACTAGTGCGAAAAAAGGCAATTTTCAAATATCAGGCAACCATATTCATACAAAAAACATGTTCGCACGTGTATAGAACAATATTCTTTTATTCCGCATGTGTAAAGTGCGTTCGGAAAAAGTCAACAATGCGTAACGTAAGCACTTTACGCATACTAAATAAAAACTTAAATTTTATTATATATACATATATATAATATAATAATAATAATAATAATATACGTACATAAAACTCGCAACTGCGCTGACGAGTATCTGGTTTTCAGTTGATTATTTGCTTGACACTGGTACATTGCTTCATCTTTTTCCGGATCTAACTGCCGAATCTTGAGAACATTATCTTGTATTAAATATCGATCGCGGTCTTCGGGAGGTAAAGTATACATATCTAGAATCTCGCCATTTCGCAGCCAGCTATAGGTTACATCTGGAATGCCAAAAGCTTCACAAGTCCAAGTTAATTCCCCTCGTTTATCCATGTGTTTATCAACCAGAGGAATTGTGAAATTTGGCGCAGCCTGTATAGAAAGATATACAGAATTCTCTATGGATAATTTGTCGTTACGTGCACGGCAGACGTATTCCCCTTGGTCTTCAACACGAACTCGCGGTATTACAAGAACTCTATTGTAACTAGTGAAGTATGCCCCGCGTGGCATGTCACCATTTCTTCTAGTCCAATTGTATGTAGGAACGGGGCTGCGAACATTCAACACGATCATTAATAATTCAAATTGCTGTAATTCAGGCATCTATTAAATCTTGAAATATGTTTTCTAACCCACATTAGTAATATAATAATCAATGGTTGAAAACCCTAGAGCCGGGTAGTATGATCCTACATCTAGCACCGCCCCAAGTAACGAATAGGGAAACGCTCACCGGATATGGTACCTATTGTATCTACGGGTCCCATGGTACCGTGGAAATAAAAGACCCGTGGTCCATTACAACCAATATCCGGAGCAGTGTGCTACAACGACAGGGAGGGGCGAACCCGTTGTTCCCTGACAAGTGGAGCAGGCGGAAGGCGTGCCCTCGGACACGATCGGCGAAACGATCGTCTCTTAAGTGGATGGAACGGGCTCGCTAGCCTTGATAGGCAGATATCCGAGTGGAAGGAAAACCTTAATCATAGTAGATAAGCATTCGACCTAGCCCTCGTGTCATATATGCGAGGTTTACAAATGAAATAGGCGTATATTTAAATACATCGCAGAACTGTCATAACCGTAATTATGGTTATGAGCTATATATGAAATACTGATCACTGATCAGGAGGTTGGAAAAGGTTTCTTCCATGTGAGACTATATACCAGGCGCGTTAAAATTTCAAATGCTTACAGCGATCAAAATTCGGCAGGACTTTTAGAAAAAGTAATATGTTACTAGTAAACAGTGATAATGTAATAAATATAGTTTTTAGGGCAAAGATTGATGACAGGTCATATGTTATTTCGATAGACTTTAATAAACCTTTACCCTATATATTTTTGTAATGACTTGCCAGAACTGGAGCATCTCTTTATCATGAGCATACTGCAGCTCGCGTTACTATATGTCTTACGGCCGTGTGACGAACATTATTTTTTGGTGCCATTGCCGTAAAATTCGCAACCAATTTGGGAGGATATGTCGATGTCTATAAGTCATTTTATTCAGGCCGATATTAAAGAAATTATATATATATATATATATATATATATATATATATAGATAAACAGTAGCCAAATGCTGTATGGTGTGAGTGGGAGGAGGGCGGCGCACTGGGGTGGGGCAGAATCCCCCCCACCCCACGATATAAGCATAATTGTAGTTTTAAAGAAACATAAAAAAGAAAAACTAAAAGAACAAAACGTAGAAATACGAAACAACACGAAAAACGCAAAAATTTAATTTGGGTATAATCACATAGTACAAGATTTGAATGTCAGATATACTTAAAATCAATATTAAAAAGTTCAAAATTTGGTATTTTTAGAAATCTTTTATTTTACGGCTATGGTACCAAAAAATAATTTATTTCTGTCAGTTCTCAATCAAGTTTAAACCAATTTCAACGGTTTATTTTTCGACGATTGTGTATATTTTATATAGTATTACTTTTCCGAAGCCCAAATGTTCAAAAAAAAAGTTTCATTCATTTTGAATGTATACTTTTCTTTTTGAGGAGTTAGGTCGTCGGTAACTATTCTACTTTAGAGCCCCCGTAAGACGTAATCTAGAAAGTAAAAAAATGTAAATTGAAATTTATTGCAACGTTTTTTCAAAATGTTGTCTTTGGTGCAATTGTACTTCGATATGTATTTCGAAAATTTGGAAAACATTTTCTGTTGTTTTCAAAATTTCTTATTCAATTTTCAACAGATTTAGCTTTTATTTTTTTAAAGATCATGTATACTGTGTAGAATTACAATACCAGAACTCAAACTTTGAAAAAACATTGTAAGGGGAGTCAAAAGTAGAACAGTTACCGACCTAACATCGCATCAAGAAACGTGTAAATACAAAATGTTCAAAAGGATTTTTCAAAATTTGGGCATTGAAAGAGTAATTCTAACAAAAATAATTTCTTTCGGATAATTATCATTTAATTTTTAACTAATTTAACTGGTCTCTTTTTGGGGATTAGATATGGTATGTAAAATCATCCTTCCAAAGCTCAAATGTTGAAAAAACGTTTCAATCATTTGTATCTGTTATACTTTAGAACCCTCTTAATAATTACTTCGTCTGACGCAAGGCGGGCGAAGTATTGAATTTTTAATTGCAATTTTTTTACTTATTAGGTTAGATATAACAATGCAAAATTTCTTGGCAAATGTTATGTTTTACTATAAAATCCCATTGTATTTTCTAGTGGGTCTCGCAGAAATGCAGTGTGAAATCATGGTAAAAAGGTATGAAAACATACGAATTGACTTTGATAATGCCCATACTACTGATAACAGTCTTCTATGGTATAATTCTTTGAAATTTTTCTCGGTGTAAAAATAAAAAATCATTAGGAAACCTTTACCCAATAAAAATTAAAATGCAAATTAGGTGTCTACTTACAATCCAAAAGCAATGCATTCCATTCTAACTTGATCGTCTGCAATTGGAGCTTCTGGGAAAACTTTTGGGAAGTTGTTTGGAAATCGTATTTGCTGAGGAGTAGCTACAAATTAGATCAAATTTAATATAAATATATCATAGAATAATATAAAACACTAGTTAAACTTTATTTATAATCGTGTTCACTTACGATGAGGATTCATATGAAGTTGGAAGAAAGGTCCATTGCGACCAGTGTCTGAGGCCACACTTTGTACATTGCAGGAATACTTGCCATTGTCGATTCTTTCCAAAGCCGAAAAGTAAAGAGCTCCATCGTATGATACAAAAACTCGTCTGTCTTCTTCAACAAAGTTTGGAAAATAGTCTCTAGCCCAGTAATATTTTACACCTGGAAAGTGTTGTGGTGGGTCACAAAACATAGCTTTGCCCCAATGTTCTTCTCCCTGCTCGTCAGAACGTTTCAAATTAAATTCCAGAATGTATCCAAAAGATAACTCTACTGTTTCCGATCGAATGGTACCAAACTTGTTAGTGGCTCGGCAATGGTAATTTCCACGATCCTCTGCCTGTAATGTTTTTATTTATTTTAAATGTTTTTAACGTACTGTAACGTCATAATTTCCAAAAAAATATAATAAGACCTCATATTGCTTACCTGTTGAGGTTCATAAATTATTAGACTACCTCCACTCACTGTATATCGACTATTGGATAAAGGATCAATTTTTGTAGAAATCACTCTGTCATTTTCATAATCTTCTTTAAACCATTCATAAGTAGGATTTGGATATCCTCCAGCTAAACAACTCAATACAACATCATTATTTACCGTTTTCTTTGATACATCAAAAACTTTGTTTACTGGCTGTTTGATAAAATAAGGCCCACGAGGTATTTGTAAAGGATTATCAATCTCAATACCATATTGATAGGTACGATCATCCTCTAATAGGCTATGCAAAGTAGAAACAGGAGCTTCACATATGTATAGATATGGATCGTAACCTGTCACTTTTTCTAAACCCCATCGCTTTAAATTGTCACTAAAGGCATAAACAAGATATTCACGTCCAAGAATACCATCATTTTTTTCTGGTAAAAAGGCATTATCCATATTGATCATCTGAGAGTTATCGACTTCATTTGACCAATAACCACTTTGCATTTTGATGCCTGTATACCATTTTCGATGTTGGGGATCCTGCCATAAAAGTTGATACAAAATAAAGCCATGTTCTTCAAGTGAGTTTATAGAAACCAAATCACTCTGATATGCTTGACAGTTTTTACGAGCATCATCTCTGGCTCTTATTGGACTTTTAATAAATCGATAGCAAGAATCTTGAAATTTTAACCAATGTTGTGGACACGAATATTCTGAAGTTCCATAGTAAATATTATTAATTTGAGCACCCACAGACGTTGACAATATCACCAAAACCGTTGCTGTCAAACTCAGTGACATTTTGCTTCCTAATTTCAAAAATACATATCATGAACATAAAAATATTTATCATGTAAATTTAAAACAAAATATCTTGTAAAATGAAGTAATTTCTTAATCACTATTTAAAAAATAATTAAAGTTTTAAATGACTTTATCTGAAAATAATTTTCTAAAATTGCCTTGTGTGTACCATTACTCATAAGGAGTTAAAAAGGAAGGGGATAGGGAGTGGCATACATAGTCACATAGGTTACATACATCAACTCCATAACTCCTTGTGAATGTTGACGTTTTCGGGTTCGAATAGGATATACATAATTTAAACTTTTAAAACTGGATTTCATAATCTCAGAAAATGTAGTAATGATTGTTACCTTTACTTTTCCGCTCTTTTCTTCATATCACGAGAAATATAAAGTCGCAGCGTCTCCACCTATATACGAATAGATAGTCAACAGCGTACCGCAACAGGCGCAATTTGTACGGCATAAATCCTCATAAACCGTGCGGTGAATAAACGTGTCCCCTCCGTTACCAAGATATAAAATGGAGTCTTACCACAGAGCCCACAGAGTGGTCGTACCACTTCGGCCCGTCTGGACAAGTTTGAATACCGGCCTTTTTGAATGTGGACCTTTAATTTTTACGAATTACATATCATTATTATACATGAATCGATTGCTCATTTAGACGCGTCTTTTTGCATTTTTGATATAAGCAGTTCTTGTTTTTAAAATATAATTAATAAGAAAAATATTTTGACGACCTAAACACATTATATGCGCTTAAAACGAAAATATGTAACGTATAGTGCTCTTTTATAATGTCAACGTGTTTCTGTACAACTTTACGTGGCTAATTTGATTGCTATAATCGTTTGATCATTACGAATACACACCAACGGAAGAATAGCCAAATTCTTATTTTTTATAACACAAATAAAAAATATGAAACTAACAGGTATATAAAGGCTATGTAGCATTTTTGTAATAACCCAGATAGCAAAACAGCAGGTAAACACACCGGAAAACGACATAAACCGTTACTTTTTGTGTTTGCAAGGTTGCGCTCAGTTTCTAAGAGATAGCCGCTCCGCGCGCATGCGCAAAAAGTTCTAAATCGTGCGCAAAGCGGGATATATATCTTTTATTGTGGTAAATATAATAATTTAATGATATTTCTTATACTGTAAACATATATGTATATTTATCTAAAAGATATATGATATATCTATATATCAGTGGTGTATAAGTATATATATACATATATATGCATGCAATGTATAATATGTGTGTGTATGTGTATATAAACACAAGTTTAGTACTTTATTGCGCAAACGCGCGAAGCGGCTGTTTCCTTTGAGCGCAATATTCTCAAAAACAATTTATTTGTTTTAAATAATAAAAAATATAAGAATTTGACTGTTTGGTAATTATAACGATATATACATCACCATCTTTGGAACAGAGTCAAAAACCAACCAGACGGTTTACAGTCGGTTTAAAGGGTTTAAAGTCGGTCTATACAGTTGGTCGGATTGCTACCCTGGTAAAAATCAGTGTCCGAATTCACGCTTATGTTACGCTTCAAGAAGCGTAAAGCGTTATCTAAGCGTATTATAAGAGTGAATTCGGACGTTTTATTGCGTTTTCAATTGTTCTCTTTTTCTTTTCTTCCTTCCTTTCGATATACCTGAATAGGCATAATAACGGACCAAAATTTTGGACAGCTATTACCCCGACACCAACCAAGGTCCTTATCACCCTGGAAGAGTACCTAAAAATAAAATAAAAATAAACGACTCTTACTCCAACATTAAACTTATATTTTATTCGCCCTTCAGTTTCCTCTTCGCACAGAGCATAATTCAAAAGAATCTCGATAGAAATCCAATTTCGATCGCGTCCTAAAAGAACAGAAAATGTTTTTCTTTGCGAACATTTCTAAGCCGATAGCGATTAATGTTTAATAGATATCGAAACGGTAAATCAGATGGAAAAAAAACTTTGGAATTATTTTTTATATTAATTAATGTGTTTGAATCATCCAGGAGTCGAATATCAAAAAAAGCGGGAGCAATGAGTTAAAAAAAAAAACAAAATCCTTAAATGTAAAATAAAGTCTAGAAACAATAGTAGTCTCCTTGGTCAAGATATTAAATTGTGTATCTTGCTTCGAGCGTGTGACAAAACTCACACTCGTGAAAATCGACATTCGCACGTGATGTAGTATACGATATTTTTCAAAACGACGGGCGCGAAGCTCGATTATTTGCCATTATAACTTTCACCCTAGGGCGCGAAATCGCAAAAAGCGCTCGCAGTGTTAAAATAATATTTAATAACATTAATTATAATACGTAATTCTTACTTTGTTTAGACTGTCTAAAAACGTAAGGTTGATGGTTTTCAATTATACAATAATTGAAATAAATTATTCATAAATCATTCAATGGTAAACTGTATTCTATTTCTTGACCTAATTGTCAAAACAGTTTATAAAAATTTATACAAAAAAAAACATTGCAATAAAATTGGAGTCTTGCATATAAAAAGTTAAAGCCATGTATATAATAAATATCTAAATTAATTATTCACATTAAGCATCAAATGAAATTGACATAAATTCTTAATCTATTCTATAGAAGAATTGGTCACTTTAAGTTATAATACAAGTTATTACAAATTTATGCCAATTTTCACAATTAATACTTCTTTTATAAAAGCTTTGGTTGTAGTTTCAAAGCAGTTACATTTAATATTTTGTTAGAATAATTCCCTCTTGGAGTTTTTGGAAAAACAGGATAACCTTCTGTCGTTCTTTGCTCAATCATTTTTGGGGATGCTGGTCCACTCATCAATGGAAAATTTTCTTTATCAAGTTCTGAAACAATGGAAGAAAACAAGTTACAAAGCATATATAAAATAATTTCATTCATATAGATATAAACGACAAAATAAAAATAGGAGCAATTAATAAAATATATGTCCATTTTACAAATGTTTGTCATTCAAACATTTGTCATATATTTAAAAAAACTTAGCAGCAAAAAATAATACACACTACTCTGCTTTTATAAATATTATTTTCAAAAATATTCATTAATGCCATTATATTTATAATTTATCTTTATTTATTTAAATAAAATAATATTTGCAAAATGCGTGCATTTTCTAACCCGCAGAAGCACTTCCAGGAAGTAGCTGATACCGTTGCAAATAATGCATTGTTGCAAATGACATGTTGGAATTTTGCATGTTGCTCATCATTAATTGTTTCATTCCACCGGATTGTTGTTTTTGAACTGCTAGATCTGACAACTGCTCATCGTTCAGATACTTTAACGCTAAAGCTTTCATATGCAAGCTTGTATTTGTTTCTGTCATAATACCCTGTGTTGCCGAATTCGTCTCTGGGTTTAACCGAGAATAAGACGACGCATCAAACATTACTCTGAAAAAAATACAATTAAATAGCAGCTAAGTTTTCACCCATTTTTTAAATGAAATTGCCAAGTAAAAAAAATTACTTTATGTGCCAATGTTACAAGTTTTAATCAAATTTTAAATTTAGCCACACATTAAATTAATCAGAAAGTCATAATTACTTTCTCTGTGAGTGTAATTCCTTAGAATCTGGATTATCAAGGAAACTAATTCCCATTTTCGTTATCTCTTCCATTGTAGCAGCCTTTACTTGATTCGTTGGTACTTTATTATCTCTCTGGTCCTTAGTTCCTTTTTGTTCATTAATTGGAGAATTTTGAAGAATTTGATTCACTTGACCCAGTACATTTTTGTAAAATGTCCATCCAATGCGTGGTGTCTCTTTCACTTGAAAACTTCCTTCTTCACTGGAATAGTCTTGCATATCGACATGAATACTGGGTTCTGGACTTGGAGATGATCGTCTTTCAATTTGTAAATCATCAGATAAAATTAGACTTTCCTCATAACGATACCTTCCATTTCTTGACGTTTCTTTATTTCCTGTTTCCTGTTTCCATGGTTTATATGCTCTATCATTTTCTCTATCTGGTTCCAAACTATTTCTTATATTTCTTGTCAATTTTCTCTGATAAGGGTCAATATTGTCTACAACAATCCTTGATTGCTTTTTTAATACTGGACTTTGGGTATCAAGTCGATGTCGAACATTAGTTGCTCCATGATTGTCTAGTAAATTTTCATTTGTATCATGATATTTCTGATTCGATTTTTGAGAATGTAGTTTTTTTATTGTTTTAAGATGTGGACTGCTACATTCATAGCTGTTACAATGTTGTTGTTTAGTTCGAATATCAACATCTTTTTGTTGAATTGATTCAATTCTAGGTGTGCCCACATGTTGTAATCTTTGATTACTTGTTGGAGATTCCTTATGAGGATTAATTGTATGGGAAAATTGTCTCAGCCCATCACTGCACTCCATCGACTGTCTTGTAGAATTTGTGGTGCAATTACTACTCTGATGGCGGCTCTCAGAGCCTTCGCTTATATTTTCAAGAGCACTTGGCTTGTAAAGTGTTAATTTCTTTCTAGGCACATCTAAGGAACGAGTCAAAGTTATATTACTACTATCATTTGAAACTGTCTCTTTGTCATAATTGACTTGTCTTTTTTCTTTATCTAATAAAAACTGTGCATTGTTTTGAACTTTAAGTTCAAAACTCGTCATAACGCCAATAGAAACTTTCTGCTCTAATATGGTCTGTTTTGTATTTTTTTCTTGTGTTAATTCATCAGAATGTGTAAGAACTGGAGGTTGCAAATGATCATTCCTTTGCGAAACACATTGAACTTTTCTGGTTTCAGATGCAAGATGTTGTATCGGCATATTTGCATAAAATTGACATGTACACTGGTTTAGTTTTTGCACATTCTCCTCATGCATCTTCAATAAACTTTTTATTTGTTCATTTTGGCTATTAATGAGATGTAGCAAATTTTTTATTGTCTCTGATTGTTCAGAACTCGAATTGGTATAATGTGATGAACTGTAAGAAGGATACTCAGGTCTAAAATGTTCTGGTTGTGAATATCCTCTATGAGGTGACCAAGAATGATACTCATGATCATGTGAATAATTGCCATGACGAGTTGTACCTCTTTGCATACAATTAAGAATTTCAGAATCACAGTTGTGTTGTGGTTGTTGAGGAGATTGACAAGAACCATGATATGGTTGGACATTTTGATTATAATTAATTTCACCACTTTTATTCCTGAGATAATTTTTTGGACTTATTGATGCTTGTGGGGATCTTTTATAATTAAGATCAGTATCATGAGTTTTAGAAGGTTCATTATAATTTTTATAAGTGACCTGTTGCTGAATATACTCACGTCTATTCGAAGCATCATGTTCATGATTATATCTTCTTTTGTCACTGGTACCTGCCAATGATGGTGAATTATGATGCTTATGCCCATTGAACTCATGAGGATATTCATTTGTGGGTTTAGTTCCCCGTTTCTCATATTGATCTTTACGAATAGACATTGGGGAATGTACAACTTGTGATTGAATATCTCGTTCAGGAATATTATTCTTTCTCCACATTGCATATGACTCATGTGATGGAGAACGATGTAACTCATGATGACTGATTGTTTTTTTTGAAGCCTCAGGTTTATCAAACATAAGTGACACTTCAGGAACCATTGTGATATTAATGCGCTAAAAGTAAAGTATCTTTAATCGGTAAAATAGAAAGAATAATTACAAATTACAGATATTA
>JAPYZR010011371.1:0-11451 GCA_030522945.1 Trichopria nigra
CCGGCTAAAAGCGGACAACGACGAGCTGCGCAGGGCGCTCCGACGAGCAAGGGTAAGCTAAAAATCATGTATTCAACAATAAAATAATTTGAAATACAACATATATTAAATGTCTTTAAATTGAATTTTTGTTAAAACAGGAACGTAGCGACGAGCGCCGCAGCAGAAGGAGATTCCGCTGAACCATATAAATTATATATATTAATGTATCACACACTCAACAACCCTGACTTTTACCGTTACATATCATCTTATATAATGGTGTATTATCCTCTATGGGGCGCAGTTACCATTTTCCACTTTGGGCTATACCGCGATAGCAATGCGTCGGTGGAAAATTATTTTAAAATTTTGAAACATCAAAAATTTCAGTTAGAAACAAAAATACCCGCACCGCGTTTTGTTTTAAAAAATTTTGATTTTGTCAAAGGCGGTTTGAACGAGCGACAGTTCTCTTTAAAAACTACACGGCAAAAAAAAAACATGAATGCGGTAATTCCAGAAGAGATATAGAAACGTAAAAGAAAGGGGGTTGTTAGTTCAAATAGAAAAAATCGAAATTTGTTTTTAAGGATCAAATGGATAGAGAAATGGTACATCTCGCAAAAATGCCAGGAATAAATTGCGAAGATTTATTCGACGACTGGCAAGAGCAAGAAACCATCGTTGAAGCTGAAATACCTAAGTATTTTTTAGAAACCAAAAGTTATCACGAGACGAGTTTTAGCGATTGGCTAAGAGAAAACGCTGATAATTCTTCAGACAGAAATGAAGAATTTCAGGATGTCATTAGCGGCAAATCGATATTGACAAATCTTTTTAGAAAAGATTTGTCCTACCCAAGATTGGAATAGAATGTCAAAATCGTTGCTAATGGCATTACGGTAAATTATGAAAGCCTCAAAACACTTCATTTGTCAGTGTGATCGAGGAAAGTATCGTTCCTTTGTTTGGAATAATAAAATATATTATTTGTTCTTCTACTGGCCAGATCGTTTTTATTTGTTTAAAAACGCGCACAAGAGGGTATGATTCTAATATTAGCGCATATGAAATTGAATATGTTGATGATTACACTATAGTACGTTAATTGAGGACCTTCCTAGTCCATTTCTCGCGATCAAAACAGTATTTTGTAACGGTAAAATTATGGTTAGTCTTAAAACGTTAATTTAAGTTCTAAAATATTTATTATTAAAACTGTATTTTTATGTTGAAAATAGAAAGTCTTTTGACAACAATCAAGGCTTCAATATTAAAAGAAGGATTTGTGACTAAATTGCGTACTTTCTTTCGTAAATTGCTTCCTAACCTAAAACCTAAAACCTAAAACCTAAAACGTACATATTATTTCATCCAGTCTCGTTTAAAGTAAAAAAATTTCATTTCGGTTCATTTTTTTGGCAACTTTGCCCTGCGTATTACATACAGAACCGATGATAATAGATGTTTGTAGAAGTCTCGGGCCTACTATGTTAAAACACTAAAGAATTTCTTCTCCCCAAAGAAATACGTTCCCAATGAGAGTAAGACACTCTTATGTAATATGCTATTGTTGTCCTTTATCTCCTCATATATATACATATATCTTCCCTATATATGATCGGGCCTTTTATTTTCGTTTACATTCGTTGATAGAACTAACTGTTGGGTTACAGCAACCATTCACACTTTACTAACAAAACTGTTCGGTTGCAGTAACTATTTTTATTCCAACCAAACCTATTCAGTTGCTACAAACCGCGAGTTCGGTTGAGTCAATAGCAACCCGTCAGTTCGGTTGCAAGAACTAGAATTCCGGTTGCAGTAACCTAACCTCACCCTGAGAATTTCCCTTCCTTATCTAACGTTATCAATGGGCATATTTTGACTGAAAATAGCTTTAAAACGTTGGAGCCATTCATCTCGATGAATGAATATTTAGTAGACAAGGTCATCAATGCATTTTTCGAGTGCATGCGATCTGAAGCGGGATCTTTAGATTTCAAAATAGAAGTATTTGATACAATGTTCTGCCAAAGTATTTTTTGATCCGAGGGGCTGTCATCAACGGCATGACGTAATGTATGGACGAAAGATGTATTGGATATACCAGTCAATTACGCCGAACACTGGACGTTAATTGTAATTATGGCAAAAGAAAAATGCATCTAACCAAGATGAATGGAATTTTTGATTTCATTGATATAAAAAATAATGAGTCTTGGAATGATTGGACGCTATGTACGCCAAAAGATATTCCAACGCAGGTAAAAACAATGCATCTGTAAACCATATAGTTGGTGGAAACTGGAAACTGCGGCAGGCATCACGAACCTCCTCGGGATACTGCCACTTCCACGTGGTCCTTAGACCTATAACCGAGATTCTGTTATGTGTGGAATAAATCACGTTAAAGGTCAGGGTTATTTCATGATTGCACCACAAAACTCATGTGGCAATAGTAAAGCTTAAGCTTTATTTTAGAAATTTAAAACTTCTTATATTTTCAAAGCATAAGCTTTATTATGTATTATATATTTATGAGAAATGGAGCTTTTGGTACTTGAGTAGAACCGACGACCCAGACGATAGTTGAAAGCCGATGATGCTGCATCGACACTCAACTTTTGTCTGAACTGAAGCGCGTCCAGTGCGTCACCTCTAGGGTGGCTGGGAAGAATGGATATTTAATAATTTAATATATATGAACTCAAACATCGATATTGTAATGTGTTGGATGTCTTTACGAGTATTTTGCAAATTGTCCTTACGTGCATCCGTAGCCCTGTTACTGTTCGCTGACACTCGAATCGCATTCTGGATTCGTCATTTACGCATATTTTCGGGAAAGAGTCGCGATTGTGCATAAATGTGATTGTGCCACACGGAAGAAAGTATTATTGGAGCAACCATAATATGGCTGTATCAACAATAGAAATGATTGGGTCAATCACGGGAATGATTATCTCAAATATAGCACGGTTGACCTAACAATATCTTTTTTTTTTTTTTTTTTTTTTTTTTTTAATCAACTTCGCGAATTTGCACAGATCACCGAACGATGAGCAAGGCTCAAAAAAAAAAAAGATAATCCCGAATACAAATGAGCCAAGAGCGCACAAAGAGATTCGGATCCCAAAGAAGCGGCTAGGACAGTGGATCCGGGTAAAAATATATATATAATAGAAAGCCGCGATTCACATCACATAAGATTCTATACGATGTAGGCTCCATACGGGCCATAAAGCACCCCGTGTGACGCAAATTTGTAACATTTTATTAGCGACGCGTATATCAACGTCGCGTCGTGGCAACGGAAGGAGAAAAAAGGAGAGAAAGGCGCGCGCATGATGGCCGTACTTTGTATCTCGAGTTTTAATGGCCGACTTTGTTCTCGAAGGCCCTGTTAGGCGGTTATGCCTTTACCAGTCGCATTCATAAGCCGAGATTTATATACGATGCAATGCCCGTACGAGAGACGGGAGCACTTTTATGATCGGTTCTCTTACAAAGTTCACTCGTTTCCTGGGCCGACGATCTCTCTCGCGTATATTCCTATCCTGTATATATATAAACCAACGAACAGAACCAACCGCCAGAATCGAAACCATCATGCAGAAGCTCGCGAACAAGCTCTTGCTTTATTCCCGCGCGTAAAACTGATCTTTCTATTAATCTTTGTCATTTTAATCGTACGTGACAAAGTTGTTTTGAACGGTGCTGTCGAGGAGCACTTAGGGTCGCCGTGCGCCACTTTGATGGCCGGTGATTAAAAACGAGCGGATCAAATAATAGCCCGTGTCTTTATTTGCGATTATACTTCGAATCTGAACATTGGCCAGAATGGTTGAGAGGAAAGGTAACTTTGTAGCGTGAGGAACGGATGTATTATACGTCAAAGCGGTCGTAAATCTGTTTGAAAAATATGATTGTGTCGAAATCTGGTCCCACGATCATAACTTCCCGTGATGACGAAAGAGTTATAGAAAAACTGTTGATACCTTTTAGTGCTCGTTAAAAAAAAAAAATAAAAAAAAAGAACGAAACTCTATCACAGTTTTTTGAAACCAAGCGACATCTGGTAGAGATGGATTAAAATATGTTCTGAACCGCTTATTTAGTTACACTTTTATCCACTGATGCCAATTTAGCGGAATGATTTTCCTATTTTAATGCATGGATAAGCTTACCCAACTATCGTCAGAAATCTCGCTTAATTGTCGTCAGTGCTTTTTATCAATAAACTTGCAAGACGATCTTAAAAATATGACGGTATATACCGATGCATCAGAACTTGGATTGAAATAGCATCTGCGAAGGGTTATTGTTATTTTTCGATCAATTTGAAATAGTGAAACAATCGCACGAGTCATTGAACAAAAAATGGCTTGGACCATCTACGAACACTAAAGATAATGTTCAAGTACTTTATAGGCCTCTGTTAAGTAGTGAAAATTTGCGGATTCTGGATGATGTCATCATGTGTGAAATAAGCAAGTTAAACATGAATTGAAAGGGTCATGCCTAAATTTAAATCACTCTAAAAAGAAATACACTTAAATTAAACCAAGTAATGTGACTGATATCTTGAATTAAGCAAGAATGGGTTTAGGTTTTCGTAGGTTTCTTAGTCTTCGGGAAACGTTTTCTTACTGGTTATAGCCGAAACAGAAATGTGTTGATTGTATTGATTTGATAGGCTAAAAAATGGAGTAGAATTTGAAACGGCCTCTTAGGAAGACAAATAGTTTCCGGACGACCAAGATCGCGCCTTATTGCATCCGACTCTCTAATTCTAAAATGCCGAAAATATAATATATATCAGAATCAGTGTTTAGTGGAACCTATGACTGAGCCATGATGATAGAGAAATATTAAATTATATTTAAATGTGCAACGTTTTTCAATTGGGTTGAATTGCACGGGCATATTCTTCAATCACATCGGATTCGGAAATATATTTCTTTTGGTCTTACTCAATCTCTATGGTTCCTATATTTATCTTCCGGTATCAAAAATCTTACCAGCCAAAGCAAGCTGTGCTCAATACTATTGTATATTGTATATATATATATATATGCAAACCAGTGGTTGAGTCTTCCTTTAAATGTTCTAACTCTAACCTTTGAGTAAATCCCAATGTATCCATCATCTTTATACATACACGTATAGAGGCCTCACATAAATCATTGAGTCAATGAGAGGCATATGGTAAGAATAAGAAGACAATAAAGATTGTGATTGTATGAATGTCACGAAATATATTCCCACGTCAACCGTTCATAAGTCCTTTAGTTTTTGCGTTAAAGAACCAGTTAGTGAAATCCGGGATCGACAACGGAATAACGATTCGATAACATCGTTGAACGATGTCCTTCCGGCGATCAATGAATGTGCATACACACCGGCCGATGAAATAAGTCTCCAGAGGAATGAGCGCGAGCGGAACATCAACCGCTGAAAGTCATAAAATCACGATCGACCGACAAAGAATGAGAGTTTAGCCGATCGATAGGCTTTTTTCCGCGCGATCGGAGCTCCGGGGCGAAACGACTTTTTATTTTTAGGATATATAAAACGGAGTGGGCGCTCCATTCGGTGGAATTGCTTACGGGCCAGAAAATAGTTTGTTCGAGACACCAGTAGGGCTTCTTCTTACGCGATATAATTGCGGATGATGCAGGCCGGCTGCCGCGCCCGCGTTGCTGTACGACTCGTCCGGGCGGTCCTTTTTTTGTCGGCGACGCTCCTCAACGCGCATCGCCATAAGAAATCGGCAAGGCGCGGCGCGGCGGACGGCCGCGATCGTATCCTCCTCCTTTCTTGCATGCAGCGCTTTATCACGCTCTCCGTGTCTCGCCTCGAAGATCATTTCGCGAGCGGTGATTTCTTTCCTTCGTCCGGCGCCCTTTTGCACGAATTCGCGGTCACAGATCGCCCGAAACTGTAGACACGCTCGATTAAATATGAAAAGTGCATGTCAAATTGAATTTCCTTAAAAGGGGCAGGATGTTAAGTATGGGCACAAAACTGAAGGTGAATCAGCAACGAATATCTAGAGTTTTTATAAATAATCGTCATGTTTTTTAGAGACGACCTCCAATGATTGTCATCTATTGAATGTCTTCGCGCGGAGAAAAACGGATCCGGGAAATTTCACAGACATTCATGCTCCTGAAGTTAGGATCGTTCAAGTTGAACGAAAATTTTAAAAAACAAATGATTTCTTTTTAATTACTATGAATTTCGAATTTTCGATGATGCAATGTAGTGCATCTAGCGAATATGTGATTGACATGAAATTATTATTACGTGATTTTTAAAACAACGAACGAAAATTTTTGTTGTTCAGAAATTTTCGTTCAACTTGAACGATAAAAGTTTACGGGTAAGGTTGGTAAAATCATTAAGGCGGTTCTAAAGAAGAACTTTTGCCGTTTTTTGTTGAAACAACATAATATCGTTTAATCGATTTAATGGAAGAGATATAGAAAGAATCTCGATATAAGCCCGATCGTGAATTGCCGTTTCACATTGGATAACGTGAAAGAAAAGCGTACAATCAGTCAAATGTTGGGGAATCCTACTAACGATGCATTTAAACGAATTAGTTTAAGGAAAAGTTGGGTAAAACATTAGAATTTTTATAAAAAAAAAAAAAAAAAAAAAAAAATAGTCTTTTTTATTTTTTATAATTTGTATGAAATGTTATTGTATTTACTACGAGCGTTACAAATGTTTTATGTATTTACGTTTTCATGCATTTTGACTTTCACGCACTGTATTATTCGAGTAAACTTAATTTTATATTACAACGATCGAGAACATTTAATTTATTTAATTATTCATACACCATATAAACTTTATATTTTACGCCCCATATTGTCAGTTTTTATACACTTACATGTATATGGGACCCTCAATCGCATACATTACTAATCCGCATAACCAATCACGTTGCATATACCAAGAGAGCGCACGATGTTTTTCGATAATAACTGACGATTGTTTCGTGCGCAAAAGTTTAACAAATTATATAAATAACAAATAAAATATTATATAACATTATACTATAACAGATTATTAATAGTGTATATATATATGTATTCACAAGAAATTATACCAATAAAAAATGAACAACTGAAAATATAATGTAAAAAATTGATGAAAATACAGAAATAAAACAATAAAAAAGTAATAAGTGCATATACTAAAGTAATAATGCAAAATATAAAAGAAACCAATAACGAATCATGTACTTACCTGATTAAACAAACTTACCACGTGATGTTTGATCGTAATTGTACGAGTGTCTCCTCCGAAGATGATCACTATATATATATAGATCATTGAGGAAGAGGCAAGTATAATACAATATTTGGGGTTTCTTCTCAGCCATGTTTGAACTTCAATTCTTTTTCCATTTAAATCAATTTTATCATTTTATATTTACGTATATAATGTATTTCCATTAATTGATTGAAAATAAGTTTAATGTATAAATGTACGTTATTGTTGAAATGGAAGAGAAAGCAACTAAATGTAACAAAATATGTGACATATAACTATAAACATTATCAATTGTTATGTTTTTTTTCTATTTTTTGTTTCTTTTTTTTTTTTTTTTTTTTTTTTTTTTTTTTTTTTTTTTTTTTTTTTTTTTTTTTTTTTTTTTTTTTTTTTTTTTTTATTTGTTTTTTTTTTTTTTTTGCCAATGTTTAATCGGGCAGAGAGATAAACACCCGGAGAGTTTTTGATTGACTTTGAACAACGGTTGATAACAGAATTTTAGTGGATTCGGACGAATGAATGTACTTTTTTTATCAAATAAAGTAGAAAACAAAATCGTTACAAACATGAGCAAATCACTTTATGAAAACCGTACCAGGCTACGTTATGAAATGTCGGTGTACATATACATACATACACACATACATATATGTATATCTATATTTATACATATTTTGCAATGTTTTTTAGTAGTTTTAAATAATAGAAGATGAGTGCCGCATTACAAATCCTGCATTGTCAGGATATAAATAAAAAATGAGTTATGAGTAATGTTCACTTATACCAGCTTTTGTTCATACATGGCACGAAAATTGTGCAACTGCAAATATTGAAATGCAATAAAAAAATAAACAAATATTCATGTCCTAAAGAAGCACAGTACATGGATATTTAATGATACAAATGGTAGAATTTGTGCTAAAATTCATTAAATGTTATATTCCATCACTTTTTTTTAAACTAGAAAAATTTCAACAAAATCAATTTATAAAAATTTATACAATAATAAATCATACATGTCATAGAATTTGTGCTAAAATTCAATAAGTGCTGAATCAATAATGCAAAAATCTTTTTTAAACCATATAAATGTTTGAGTAAAATCCACAGATAAAATTGAAATGCATTAAAACGAAGAATAAATTTTGTTGCAAAACATCGATAAAAGCTGTGTTTCAAAAGTCTTTGAAAATAATAAATGCGCTATATAAAATGATTGGAAATCACGTTCAAAACTTAATAAGGTCATATTTTGCATTTACAACGACGAAAATCGACAAGTGCATGCGCATCTTCCGCGTGTATATATATATATATATATATATTGCGTGCCGTATATACGTGCGCTGCGAAAGATATTCGAAGAAACGCGGTAGCAACCCTCATCCGCGCGTAATCGTGATTGAACGGGATCGATTTAGCCGCGTAAAGATGTGCCGGGCTGCGAAGGGCGCGTGCTACGTATAGTTTTTAAAGCGTAACTCTCGAATGCGATTTACGCCGGGCACCGCAGTCTTGGAACCCGTTCCATTTGCAATAAACGATGATAAAGAGGGACCAACCCCGTCATGAAGAGCCGAGTATTTAAGGGACGCGGCTCTATCATCTTCTCGCCGATCCGTAGCTTTCGCGAGCCCTCAATCGAACGACACGATAATTGATACGTAGTTAACGACTGACGCTATAGCAGGTAATTAAGAACAGGATCGCGAATTTATAGCGGCAGCGCGAACACGCTATTAGAAGATCGTATCTCGGCCGTCGCCTCTCGGACGATTCGCACGTTCCCGATGTTGCCCGGGTTCCCCCCTCGGACAAACGGCCGCCCGCGTAAAAAGGGGTTGTCGAGTGCTAAAACCGACGCCGATCCCGCCGCGCTACCAGCGCTTTTCGATCGTTCCCGGGGCCCGGGTCATTATTTTTTTCGAATCTGACGCGATTTATGCCCGAAAAATGCTCAACGGTTACTTACGACAAGATACAAGAGAGCCTTCGGCTTGCCGCAAATGAAGTATTTTAAAGTTTTAAATACGTTAAACGGGTTTATGGGCCATTCGGAAGGTCTATAAAGTATATCCTTCCTCTTCTTGTTCGTTTACGCCCGACGAAAATGACGGTTTCATATCGAACGTATATTTTGCACAGAAATAAGGAGCAAATTAGTTGCACGCTGTGTGCGTCATTTAGTCGTCTTTCGATATATGCTTCCGAGTATCATATTCTGTTATGAGTAGCACATTTAGACATTCGATGTACACGTCATCACACTATCACAGTTTCAGCGGGACATTTATGTATAGACATTTGTATTCAAAATCATTACATATATATATATATACACAAATTCATTAGAATTTATATTAATTTAAATATACCGAAAACATCAAACCCAAGTCAAAAGAATATCCAAGTAATTAATCCCATCGACAAATCGTCCATTTCTCATCTAAATTGTATTTACCGAATGCAGGAAGAAATGCCAACATTTCCCGCCTTTTTAACGATTTGCGGTTAGGAACTGCATTCCCGGAATCGTCTTATCGACTCTCCCTCAAACGCGATGGGATTAAAGATGCTTGCTTTATTTAAAACTTTATAAATTTCAATCAAGATCAAACACTGAAATTGTTGCAAAGAAAACAAAAAGGGCGAGTGTTAAATTTTAAATAACTCACCGCAAAGTCGCATATTACATTTTTGGAATTTCGATGTCGTCGCCAAAGATCGTTGGAGCCGTTGTAGCAACCGCCCGCCGCTCGGTGCCCGTATACCGTATACATACTTTATTAACTTTCGCATTGTGCATTGTACCAATTGAAACATTGTTGACCGTAAGCAGCACCTTTTCCTACGGCTTGCTTCGCAACGTTTGAACGTCCTCGCGGCTCGCGCAACGAAAACTTAAAAAATGCGGAAGTGTTAGTTTGAAACGCTTCGAACTTACAATGATGTTTGAACCGCCGAAAATTTCGCGAGCTTTGTCTAGGCGGGATCCCGCGGAATGCGCCACTCGTGAGAGTTTCCCGAAACTCCTTACATGCGCTGCGTCGGTAAGTAGATTTCCAACAGTTACTAGCCTCGCATGGTAACTAAATTCACAAAATAAATGTAGATAAATGATTTTTAGTACTAAATAATGCAATGCTGCCGAATTAGATGTTGTATTTAATAATAATGAAACCTTTTATCCTTGAAACAGAAATATGCTACAATATATCGATTGAATTCTATCCAACTGCATGATTGAATTCAATCTATAATATATATCACGTTTATAAAATTTACGTGCCATTATTGATTTATTATAAGAATTTATTATCTAATGCATACTGTTTAGAACATATGTATAGTAGTAGTATAATATTCCTTCAAAAGACACTGTTGTAAAATCACGATTCTCTTCGGTTATTTAACATAGCATATCGTTGCAATCGCCGGTTTCAACACACGTGAATCATATATTTAAGATGCCTTTTATATATATATATATATATATATATAACTAAATGATAGAATCGGCAGAATTATAATTTCTGTAACCTCTTTATGTGTGCAATATCGTATGTGTGCAATTATTTTAACCTTTATTTTGAGTATATGCCAGCCCTACAGAAAGAACTGATTAGATTTTGGAATTTATCTACCGAGTTTACTAAAGAAATACCGATTACATTTTAACATATATATATATATATATATATATATATTCAAGTTTTTTTCATCGCGATGCCGTTTTTCCATGAATTTTAAAATGAGTGCAGAAAAAGTTTAAATGAAATTGGTGTAGAAATGGAGGAGAATTATCGGAAATAAATTTCGCCAAAATGCAGGTAAAACAATTTTCAAAATTCGCCTTGCGTCAGGCGAAGTTATTACTATGTTATTACACTACGTTGTATCAATATGATGTATGTGTTTTACTGCGTTTTTAATGCAAATTCTTAACCCGCCGAAACAAGGACTTCGAGATATATTAATATAGGATGAGATTTCTGTATGTTTTTCACGGAACATTCAGTGCATATATACATATATTACAAAAAATGTGATGAACCTTTTTTCCTAAATCTATCGTATGTGTGCAATTCTTTTAACCTTTGTTTTGAGTATATGCCAGCCCTACAGAAAGAACTGATTAGATTTTGGAATTTATCTACCGAGTTTACTAAAGAAATACCG
>JAPYZR010011372.1:0-10676 GCA_030522945.1 Trichopria nigra
TTTTGACGACTGTACATATAAACAGTGCAAAACGACACGATTGGAAATAATTTTTTTCTCGAAAACTAAGTCGGCAATAGGAGTTTTAAAAAATACCACGATATTCTTTGATTTTTAATAAACGACATATATTTTTTTCATTATGTTGTAAAGAAATGTTAATTTGAAGGGAACCACCTTAAATTATGTGAATTGTATCTTCTTATTCGTGCACGGCAGGATCAAATCTCATGTACAATTTTCAAATTTCATGTTTTCGGATCTTTTGGAAAAGCGAATGTATTTTCCTATAAATTTATAAGAAATTTCAATCATTTGCACTTTAATAATCCCTATTAAAAAGAATAAAGTTATTCTTAATTATTCACCATATTATAATTTCAGTTTATTCGCTTAGTTTCTGCATAAGAATCAAAACAATTTCACATTTCAATAAATTCGATGAATTTGTGACACATGTGTTTTTGATGAAAAAAAAAATATAAAAATGAATCCATATATGTATATATATATATATATATATATATATATACTCCATATAGAATGTATGGAGATTGTGTCCTATTTCAAGTATATATTTTTCGTGTAAATTGTTAAATTGTTTATTTACCTTGGGGCGATATTGCTTGTCGAGTTAGTCGAAAACATTTCGCAAAAAAAAAAGAAAAAAGAAAAAAAAAAGATTTTGAAAAAAATGCAGTAGAACTAGCGGATAGTCTCCTTTAAAGCAATTCAAATTGCGAAAATCAATACCTTTGAAATGTCAGCGTGATATATGATCCCGCGACTCACATGAAGCTTAATTTATATATATATCGAAAGTGTAATTCACGTCGCGATATGTCAAAAGTTTTATACAATGTTAATTTATTTCTGCATATGCTTAAAGATGCGAAGAACGATATCAAATATATAGATCAATTTGGATATACATTTATAGTTATATTAGATCTCGAAGATTATTTCTCTATATTGTAAACGATGTATACTAAATATATAAGGTGTGACCGTGTGACACGAGCAATAAAGGTAGTGCAGTTAATTGTTGATCAATTAAAAGTGCCTAATTATATAAGCAATAGCGCCGGTATATGAGACGTGATTGGCAGCGAAATTTTCTAATAAGTTGCATATTTCAATGCAAGTATTATTACTGGGATGGTTCAGAGAAACTTCACTATAAGAAAAATTTCTATATTCAAGTACATATTTATTTGATAAATAATAATATAATTGCTTGAATGAAAATAATATTTTTTTTCATTGTATATCTAATATTGTTCAAATTTTTTGCATTTACTGCATCTAACAGATAAGTGAAATACAATATGTAGTATTTTAAGCACTTTAGAAATATATTCTTTTTCATGTTGAAACTGTATTTCAATGAGGGTTAGAGGATTTATTGCCACTCAATTCTCCCGAATTGATTGCGTCTTAGATTAATTGTTTAATAGATTAATTCTTTCTTGTACAATGTATCAAATGGACTTGCATTTGAAACATTAAAAGCTTTTTTCCTCAAAGTTGCATTTTCAAAATCGGTGACCACGATTTTACGGAAACTATTGCACGGATCTTCATGAAATTTTGACGACATCTTTAACATCACAATATAACTGATCATTGATCGAAGGATTTTTTTTTTTTATAATAAATATTTAAAGTTTTATGGACGAAAACCGGTCGAGCCCCCCCCCGACCCCCCCCCCGCCCACCCCCCCCCCCCCTCAACACCAGAACAATTTATAAGAATAAAGAACTAAACCAACAATATATGTATATATATACTGTCAAAATCATTTTGCCAGTTTGAAGAAAAAACAGTGGTTACCGCAAATCAACGTTTTTTCGGAGTGCATTCGGAATATTGTTATATTTCTCTTTAAACAGCACATTTTTCTTTATAAAAATTGCTGAAAAACGCAAACTTGATAGAAACTAGCCAAAAACTGAACTCATTTTCTATTAAGGTCTTTAATAATTATATTGTAATATCCCTGGTAGAAATGAAAACATTTCTTAGCCAATTCTTAGACAGTTCAGATATTTACCATGTTAAAGGCATAGGAGAAATGGACAGTGTAAGAACTTTTTCAAAAAAAAAAAAATTCACGAAAAACTGAATTCTTGGCCTTTACAAGTGCATATTAAATGAATGCTTTCGCGACTAACAAAAATTGTATCAACATTGTTATTTACCTATATATGTACTTTTCTTTCGTACTTATTTTATTACGTATACATGAAACAAATTATATATATATATATATTATAATTTTTTCGATGAATTCATTATTTATTTCACAAAATCAAAAACAAATGAAACACAAAATTGATCAGTTGTGTATTTTTTCGTGTTTTTTATTTATATTATTTTTATGATATTTCTCAACATAGAAATACTTAAAGTGTATATATTAAATACAAATACAATATTTCTCTCGACACGTTCAGGTAAGGGTATTTAAAGTTGGTTTGAAATTTCGAAATGTTCAAACCAATTTGGACACATAATTAAACGGATTCCTGATCTAAAATTGATTTCTTTTTTGAAAGTATTCCAAAAATGTTTCAAAAAAAAAAAACGAAGAAAAAATTACATCGATTACGATGGGATACTATGTCCTGTTACGTCATTAAGAAGTTTGAACACAGTTTAAAATGGAGGATTGCGAATTGCATTTGCACAATTCCACTGCTTTCCAGAGTTCAAATTTCGCGCGTTAGATGTAGTATTGACTTTGAAAATGAATTTGGGGTCGACATCCAAAATTTGACATTATCCGAAAATAAATGATTGAATAACTCTGTATGACATTTTACAATGAATCGTCAGAAGTCGAGATGGCTCTTTTCCAATTTTCGACCATTTTTCTTGTCTTTCCTCTTGAAAGTTGTTGAAAATTGCCGAAAAACGATCCATGAAAAATAGCGACAAATTAACAAAAATTACAATAATAAATTTCCTTTTTTAACGTCTTCTTTTTTCAAAAATTTTAAAACTATAATAATAAGTCGTAAGATGTAATGTAGGAAATAACCACATGACATTTATCTGTATCAATGTCTAACTTGTTCAATGGGCATAATGCAATTCGTAGTTTTCGAATTAAGGAAATTCTGCTTTAAAGTTCCGAACCAACTTTAACTAAATCCACTTTGAAAAAATGAAAAACGTTCACCTTTTACGACTATAGCAAAAAAATTCCAAAAGCATTTAATTCGTAACTCCGTCGACTTCTCCATGCGAAATGCTGAAAGTTAGATTGCCTGTACCTCTCGCACAGCGATCTATAATTGTCGCATGAAACGCGTAGAATATCCGACATATATACAGTATACGTATATGAAAGTATATATATGCTTCACACATACGTACAATTACAGAAGCTTACGATAAGTGATATGTTAATACTGCATCTGACATCAAGCAGCGATTTTTTATAATGAATTGCCGACAAAGTTTGATAATGTAGTATATTACTTAACAAGGGCGTAAAGTGTACTTTTATGCACGAGTTAGGTATCCTATTTTTTGTATTTGGGTGAGTAACGATAATACTTAAAGTACTTTAGATGCCTCGTATCAGTGCTTAAAGTGAACGTTTACGGATTGTGGATAGTGTGAAGCGTGAACTAAACAAGTTACGCGTGAATTGAAAGAGACACGCGTAAAGTTAAATTCGCGTAGTATTCCCGATCGATCACTAAAATCGTGCGTCTAAAGTACTTTACGAAATTAAGAAATTAAAAAATTAATCTTGAAAAAATACCGAACAAGCAACATTGCCGTGATTTAGATAATACATTTATTGGATAAAAGTTAAAAAAAAAAAAAAAAAACGAAAAGGAAAGAGGAAAGGTTAGGAAAAAGAATGGGGAAAAATATAAACAAATTGATGGGAAAAAATGGGGACAAAAAGATCAAAAAAAGATTTTCAACCAGAAATTTGGACAAAAATTGTACAAATAATGTGGATGTGACATGGACGGTATATTTGGATACGATTGTCGGACAAGAAATTTGGACAAATTATTCTCGAACAAGTTATATTCCGACAAGAAAGTTGTTCGAAAATTATACCGGACGAGGAATTTGGTGCCGATATAGATGATAAATTCGGAAGAAGAAAAGTTGGGCAATAAATTCAGATGCAAATTTGGAAAGATATTTACGCAAGAATTTGGACAAAAAATGGGACGAATAATTTTTGGACATGTAATAATAGTCAATAAATTCGTATGAAAAAATATGATAACAAATTTAAACAAGAAACTTTTCCAAACGATCCCTAGTAGAAATCTGTTCCCAAATATCCGGGCGCGATCTGGGTCCTGACTCGCGCCTTGATAGATATCCAGGCGCGAGTCAGGGCCAAGCTTACGCACAAACTGATTTCTACTAGGGATTCTACAGAAAAATTGGACAAGAAATATGGTCAAATGATTGTACGGAGAAGTTGGACAAGAAATTTGGTCAAATGATTTTACGGAGAAGTTGGGCAAGAAATATGGTATTGGTCGAAAAATTGCATAGAAAAATTGGACAAGAAATGTAGTCGAAAAATTGCATAGAAAAATCGGACAAGAAATGTGGTCGAAAAATTGTATAGAAAATTGGACAAGAAAATGACCTACTTAATTGAAAATTAAAAATGCCGCGTGAAAATTCTAATTCGAAATACCCATGACAAATTACTCAGAAAGTTACAATCACCACAAAATTATGACACATTTAATTTTAATATTTATAACGAAACTGTAAAAGTTTACTTAGAATTTCAACGCACTATTTGTTATTCCTGCAGCCATCTTGTGAAATTCGCAGCCACTTATTTTTCGAACGATGACGGCAAAAATGCAAATTCTATGCGGCCTGCTCGTTTCCGGTCTATATGTCACCGAGCAGCTCTGCGGCCTGTGCCTCTGCCAACCAGCGGCTGCACGCGATGGAGCGTGCTCTGCAGATACCGTATAGATACCAGGGATGCAAACCTTACCCGCAAAAGCCTGCTTATTTATTATACAGGCTATTCTAAAATCCCTTATTATATCGCTGATATTTATAAGATATTTCATGGCCCGTAGAATTTCAGGTATATACACGGCCCCGTCATCACTTGCTAACTTTTGCTTATTTGATATTTATTACTCAATAAATTTATCAGTTTCCAAATATATCTTTATACATTCTGCTAATATTCGATATTTAATCACGTGGCAACATTAAACTAAATTCATTTATTTAACTTTGCTAAAATTTATTTAATTAATGAATTAATTTCAATAAATCGCGTTGTTTGCAAAACATTATCTAATATATATTTTTTGCGATAATATTTATTTTAAAAAATAACTATTGAGCGGTGAAAAAAAATCATTTTTCACCTTTTAATGTAATTTTTTCGACCGTCGGACATTTTTTACGATTCTAAAAAAATTCAAAAATAAACTTCCATTCATTACTTTTATGACTGCATGTTGGTATTACGGTCCGAGAAGGTTTAACGAGTAAAAAAATGATGATAAAAAAAATGCATATAAACCAGCGGTCATATTTTTCCAAGTTCAGCTTCAATTATCTTTTATTACCTATTATCATCAAGATCAATTATCGATCAATTTTGGGGATTTCGTGCTGTTTATGATTTATTTAGTTTTAACTTTTGTTTTTCTGACTTTGAACGTTTGAGATTTTACTTCGTATCTTATTCAAACAGACCATGTACCGCAGGTATTATTATAGCATTATAGAAATAAATTTAATTTCACTTGTGATATGGACTTGTGAATAATTTAAAAAGACACGAGTTGAGAGCTATAGTTTACAAACTGTTCCGGACATGTACATCAATGTTATCGGCAAGAGTTATCTACAATTTTCGAAAAAATTGTCCGACTTTGTTATTCGAAATATTTGCTTCTATAATATGACGAGAATAAATTTCTGGAATTTTTTGCAGTGAATATTTAGAAAATATCATAAATTTCGTTTAGTTCTTTTGACGGTATCATTTTTTTTGTTTTGTTTTTTTTTTCAGTAATTTTCGTTTTATAAATGTGTTCCTTACTGTTTTTTTATTTGTCACTTTTATCTTCATATCAGCGTTCGAGAATTCTCGCCAATTGAAATTGTTATCACGTAAAATATTTATTCAAGTTATTCAAGTAAAATATTTACTTGAATTAAGAAAAGATTTTCTTGAATTAAGTGTAAGATTCAGAAAAGAAGGAAACATTTTCTTGATTCATCACGTAACTACATTCAAATAAATAAATATTTACTTGAAGATAGAAATGTTTCTTTTCTTTCGTCAATTTTTGTTTTTGTATATATATACTACGTTTCTCTTTTTACCATTTCAGTAGGTTTTCCTGCATTTTCATCACTTATGGCATACTTATTTATAAAGTATGTATTGATGGATATATTTCATTCTTATTTTTTGGAATTCGTCGTGTCTTTATTGCTTAATTGTTTTTTTTTTACGATATATGTTCATCGCTCTTATTGTATGCTTGGTAATTTACATCCAATCACGAACGTTTTTTAAATTAAACTTTATTTTTCCACGTAATTTGAAACGTATGCAGGTAAAATTGAATATAATGAAAGTGAAAAATCCCTGCGGCTGATGTCTAAATAGCTATATGTAAATTTCTGCAAAAAAATAATAGAATTTATAAAAAGTCAAATGAAAACACGAACGTCTGATGTGGAATTTTATTGCGTGTGAAGTATATAGAAGTGGAAGTTTAGTCTCCTTGGAACGAGATTATTTCACTCATTTCTATTCACTTCACGTATCAGCGACTGAGAACGATAAGGAGTCAAATCTTCTCAGATATTTAGAGAACGACTTGTCATAATCAAATGTTTTTCACAATATAATCGCGAGTTTTAATAGTAGATTACACATTCCCATAATTAGTGCAATAAATTTAAGTAAGACAAGACGAGAATGTAGTACGGATCATATAATTCCCCATTCAGGAGATAATGATAAGTAACCTTTTTTATTGTTATCCGTAATACGATCAATTACATGCATTAGCCGATGATATAGAGTGGACCAACCGCAAGATTGTATCCAAAGCCACCCTTCAAAAGTGTCCGTTTCAACCCGCTTATTTTAGCGATGTGTAATGTGTGCAAACATTGAAAATGATATTTCATAATTATTGCAGTGATTTAATTACGTTTTACGGCCACAAGCGGCGGATAATTAAATGAAACCGCGAATTAATAAAAGCGTTAAACCATGGGCGGTGGTCGCATGTAAAATTGCGAAACAAAGCAGAAAAGGGGAATCGGTATGGGCGAACTCGCTATATACTGTGTCTATATATATATGAAATACAGTTAATGCTATATATATGTATATATACATGCACAAGCCGAGTATCGGTGCAATTCACGTAACTGCTTGCGTCCCAGGACACGTACGTATATATATATAGTCGTTCGAATTAGCAAGATCCCTATACTGAGAGCTACGGAAAATCAATTCGGCAACACACGCGTGAATATTATAGGAGGTGGAAATTGCACGAGTTGCCGGGCAGATTGTAAACATTCAATTTTCCAATTAGTTGTTGATCACACGGAATTAGCGGTGCGCTTGATATGATTTTCGTTATCGGATACCATTTTTCAGACAGCCAATGAAACTTTGGAAACGCGTATAAGGTTAAAAAAAAGGACGCGATGTCAATTTTTACATTAATTATTTCATCGAATATATTGATTAAACTTATTAACGAGTCATCGTTAGTCCAGGAAGTACTATAGTACGAATCGATTAATTTGAAAAAAAAGTTCATTGCGTCATTACAATATTAAATTTTGGTTTTTTGCATTACTTTCGAAAAAATATCGCATGAATACGGAAAAAGCGTGAACAACTTAGAATGTGTATTTTTACAAGGTCTACAACTGTTATAAAAAAAAATTTTATTTCCTTATTTATATTCTTATTATTTAATGAGATGAATTAAAAAAAAAACTGGTTTTTTTATGGTTTTCGCCACGAAAATGAGCTAGTCGTCAATTGTCACTACGATTTTCGTAATCAGCGCATGACATTATACGAAGTAAGTACGAAGTTTTATGTTGATTGAAAGTTCAAACTTTTCGGAAGCACATCCATTTTATCAGTCACTGTGCGGTTAACAATTGTTCTTTCTTGTCCATTTTGGTCAATTTATGGTATTGAACATTTTTGTGATTGTATTTGCTTTTTTCTTGTCAGAAACTTTGAACATTTTTCTGTTGCTGTTCATGTTTGTTATTTAACGTAAGATGGAAAGAATTAAAGTAAAATAAAATGTTTAATGAAAAAATGTTTAGTAAATGCTTAATAAAAATGAAATAAGCCTTTAACTACACCCTTTATGAAAAAATTAAAAAAAAAATTGATTATTAAAACGGTCCAAATTTCTACGTGGGGTTTTTGCCTAAATCATTTTAAAATGCCATACAAGAATTACAAGTGCCTTCCAAAAAACTAGAAAAATTTTAGTGAGTTTCTCTGGTAAAGGATTCTATGAGGCCTTGCGTTACACTTCTTACTAGAAACTTTTTAGTCTTTTTCAAAAGGCCCTTGTGGAGGAAACCAGTAAAACTAATAAGTGCCTTGCAAAAAAACTCTCAGTAACTTTACTTGAAATGGTCTTTTTTAATTGTTGTCTCGACTTTTACATTTTTTACGAAATAAATATAGGTTTTATTATTATTATTCTTTTGTCATCACTGTCACCACCACCACCAACATCATCATAATCACCATAATCATCATCGTCGTCGTCGTCATCATCATGATTATCATTATTATTATTATTATTATTATTATTATTATTATATTACTTATTGGAGTTTTAAATTAACTTTTGTCTATTCCAATGACTTCCTTTCGGTAATTCTTCCTTCGCGTCCTTATTCCGACTCTTGCTCTTATTTGAAAACTTTTGTCAATTTTTATGGCGTTGTCTCAACTTCTCTTACTTTTCATCAGCTCTACCGCGTGCATTTGTGTTGAATAATGTTTTGTCTGTTCTTTTCAGTTTTAAAAAATATGTTTCTTCATATGACACTTTTTGTCAAATTTATATATTTGCCAACTTTATTATCTCTTTTACTCTTCTTTGGCTGCTTTCTGATTAAATTTCTTTAATTTCTATCGCTACATATTGTTTTACAATTTTTACTATCACCATATTACTTCAAAATTTTTATTTTTTCAGATGTTTTTTTATCAACTTGAAGATTGAATTTTGTTTTAAATGGTATACGTATAGAAAATTAAATGATTGTGGGCTTTTTATAAATGAATAAAAAAGTTTTATTATTATTTAAACAATTAAAACGTATACAGTAATTCGGAAATTGCTACATTAAAAAAAAATGAATAAATGCATAAAAATATAAAAAAAATTGAATACAACGATAACGGAAAAAAGAGTGATTCGATAAAATGTGTAGTATGTAGGAAAAAATATATATTCAAAATGAAGAGAATTCGACCAAATATAAAAAGTAATAAAAATTCCCGAATGAGCGACCCAACATTTTCAACGTGGCTGAACGTAAATGTTTAAACGTTCAACGCGAGTAATTTGACGGAACAAAATTTCATTTTACAACTTGGCGTTTTTCGCAGGCGTATATAAGACATAACCGTTGTATCCTGTTCATTATAGGTGGCCGACTAATTCCTGGGTCGCATCACTAGGTTTTGCGGTGGTCTATAATACATCCTTCCAGGCCACCCCAATAAAAGAGCCATCATCCGTTTGTCACCCCCTTCTGACTCACTTACTGGCAATTCATATATATATATATATATATA
This sequence comes from Trichopria nigra, assembly GCA_030522945.1. Classification (NCBI taxonomy): domain Eukaryota; kingdom Metazoa; phylum Arthropoda; class Insecta; order Hymenoptera; family Diapriidae; genus Trichopria; species Trichopria nigra. Next base: position 9,852 of record JAPYZR010011372.1, read on the forward strand.
TATATATATATACTATATAACATTTGGAGGATCTGCACTCTTGCGACCTTGTCGACTACGTATCATCCCTGACGAGGCTTTATCTTCGTTATTTACGGTTATTATTATTGCCGGCGAATGGACTCTCTCTCTCTCTCTCTCTCTCTCTCTCTCTCTCTTCCTCTCTATCTCTTCTTATTATTGCGCGAGGGAAGGATGAGGTCGCGACCTTTTCGCGTGAGCCGCGGATAAAGAACTCATGTAAATAATGGTGACATTACGAAACTTTCATTTATCACGTGATAGTGAAGAAAAGTTGTCGCTGCGATAAATATGGCTTAGACACAATCTCCAGCTGTATTTACCTTTTGCCACCAACAATCAGGTGGGTCCAATCAAGAAAAATCTCATCCCCTTCGGGTTAATTCGTTTAAGCGGGTCGTGATTGTAAAGGATGCGACTATAATAAGTAAAAGGTACAAGAACAAAAGTTAAATGGAATTATTATATATATACTCTGAGACGGAAATCCATTTTGTGTATCATTATATGTTAACCGTATACGCGTACACTTATGTAGCATGTATAATTTTAGTGACTTATTAATAGGAAGATGATGATGGGGCGTCGATCCAGTACCAATTTTATTGATCATTTTTAAAAAAGAAAATATTTTGTAATTGCCCAATAAACATTTGGAGACATAAATATCTAAAAGATATCTTTTAGACGTCTTTATTTAAAAGCATATCTAAAAGATGTCTTTTGGAAAGATGTGTTGCATAAGACATCTAAAAGATGTCTTTTAGATCTTTTAGATATCTATTCGACATTTTTAAGATATCT
>JAPYZR010011382.1:0-11786 GCA_030522945.1 Trichopria nigra
AACTATTGATGATCTGTGGGCTAGCATTCCGGCGAGAGTATTTAAATAAGACCACGCTGGTTTCTTTCATGCTTAATATTTAATATAAATTTAGACTATTCGTTCGTAAATACAATTGTGTATCGCCATTCGCTTAAATACGTATAAGTCTTATCGTGTGTGTTTTCTTACAAGAGGTTCCAACATGCAGTTAACGTTCTCTTTCTCTATATCCATACTTCTATAATTTTATGAATTTTTTTTTTTTTTTAATAATGTTATATATATATACGAATCATTATTAATATTCATCAGTTCAAAGAATTAAATACGTACACTTAAAAAAATTATATTAACATGACTAGTGCGACAAAAATCATCAGTACGTCAAATTACGTATCCGGGATAATTATATTTATTCATATTTTAAACATTTGTAAATTAGAGAGGTATTTAATTCTATGCACTCGTATAATATTTTTAGCTGCACTGTAATTGAAAATATTTATTTTCCTCGCTTCACTGACCTTAAAACCAAATTTCCATAATTTAATGTTAGCAGAATTACTCTTCGCTGAACCGTTGAAATATTAACGGAAGCAAATATTTAGCGCCAGCCACGACGGGCGTATAATGCAATCGTAACGAAAAATCGATTATATACACATTTGTAACTTTAATTCACTGAAAATCTGTGCATTATATGAATGTACTCGTACATTATTATAATGATCGTTTAATGAAATATTATCGGTTCAGTGACGGTCGGTCTCGCCGGTCTTTTTTTCCCCGTTTCATGCATTTTATATATAATATTATGAATAAATTGCTCACGTAAACCATCGTCACTTTAGGTCCCGAACAATTTATTTTGAAAATTAATTAATTGATGATGTTTAGAATTCGTATATAAAGGAAAAGAGGAAAAAACCTACAATTTAGTAATTGTAATAATTTCATATAAGTAAATTAGTTTTTGCCTGGGTCTGCATAAAGTCCGAGCGCGAAGTTGAATTTTCAACTGCATTTTTTTTTATTCCGTGCGAGAAACGAGCTTTACACTTCAGTCATTGAAAATTCAACTTCACGCATTCACTTTTCTCCCGTATCATGCAAAAAATATCATATATATGCGGCGCAACTTCTAGGCCGGTGCATCGTGCGGACCAATCGCTGCTTATAAAAAAAAAAAAAAAAACAGTTCACGCACTAGCTGCATATAATATATTATTTTTTAACGCCATATTTTTCAAATTTTCTGATTAACGTATTTATTGTGGGTACAATAGACATATAGAAGACAACGGATTTAAGGCGAATAATATACATTTGTACTAAACCGGGATTGTTGATATAAACAATTGTTGTTACAGAGATAAACAAGTTTGTTTGTATTATCGATCACTTGTATGTTCAATTGAGTTAACGGAAATAATCATCGACTAGCATGTTACACAGTTCTTTGAATGTCTTACTGGACTCTTTGGCCGATAGACAAAGTAAAACGATTTGACAGAGCTTCAAACCCGAAAGCTTTAAAAAATTAGAAAGAATTTCAAAAAATTATACGTTTTTTCATAACCTGTTGTGTTGAACCTGTACGATTTGAAATAGACAAAATTTCGCTAAATTGGTTTTATGTCTAAAAAAAACGGTCCATTTCATTCGTACGAAAATCTTTGAATTATAAAACATTGGGGATGTATTTATAAATTTAATACTTGTCGAATAATAGAGCATAATATTACTGATATAGAATATGTGCATACTAACACAAACTTGCAGGCGTGAGTTTGTGTGGTTATGTACATATACATAAAATGCCACCCGAGAACTTACAGCACCCCAGAAAGAGGGCGTTCAAAGTGTTCATGTACACAGTCACACGAGGGCGTTCAAAGTGTTCATGTACACAGTCACACAACATTACTTCCGTAAGTTTGTGTTAGTATACACACAGTCTATAGAAGCCCCTTCAAACACACACTTTTTAATATCTCATAAATCTATTACAACTGAAGCTAGAAATAGTGTAATTTAATTTTAAATTTAATTTTAAATTTAATTTCATTCAAAGTTTTACATAGAAAGAAAATGCAAAAAGTTTATTGCAAAATTTTTTATTTTCAAATTACGTTAAATGCATCATTATTAATTAAAATGAAAACGTAGTGAGATTACAACATATCGACCTAACAGAAAAGTGTCCGCGTCACGTCGTTTGTTTCTAAAGTACGACCTCCCCCAACGACTATAATACGATTGAAAACAAAAGCAATCGGACAAGAAAGAAATTTCGGTATGCAGATGTAGAGCTAACGATAAAGTACATGCGCACGCTTGTTCGGAATTCTCAAAAAGCAGTTGGCAATTATGATTCAAGCGTAAAACAAGCGTCAGTGATCAACGAACCTAAATGGCTCAGGGGGATCATAGTAAAATCGAAGGGACGGATGACGACGATGATGACGGCAGTAGGGGATAACAAAGCCACCACTTCAATGCACGTCGATTCAATGCCAGTACAGCCACGGCATCTTATTCATTCACTGTTCCATGTAAACTTGAGAATACGTCTATGAAACGCTTCTCGAAATATAACCATACGAACTCACGCGATAATGAACTGTATTTTAATTGATATAATTTTTAATTTTACGAAAACTCATACGTTCATTACACAATACAATTTTTATATAGAGAATTTAGCCAATGTGACTATATCTGCGGAACTTGCATATACCATCCGTGATATGTGATTGTGTCGGTCTCTGACATGATCTTGCGATAAATTATTTAAAAAACTAAAGGAATTAATTGCTTCATTATGAAACATGAGTTATTTAAGAGGTCATTATTTCGTAATGTTTGCTGGGCGCTATATATCCACTATACTATGTTATAATTTTATTTTCTTCTATTTTAGATAAATACAGCATTTATATGGTTTCATTTGCCATTATATGTTTTTGTGACTTTCGATGGATTATCACCTTTCAAAAATAGCACTTACACAAGTACATAATTTGTTCATCAATTATAGTAGTAAAACATCAATATATGCTAAAAATATATTCATCCTCTCGTATTTTTGCAATAACCCATAACTGCTCTATTGTACAAATAAGACTAAAGGATATCTTCAGTTTAAATGAGTAAATTGAATTATGATTTTAAATACCTCTATTAATTAAATGATAAAAATATTTTTAAGCTCAAAATGTATTTAGTATGAAACTAACCATTTTTAAAGGAGTCCTATTACCAAAAAAAAAAGATGCAAGTTAACACAGAAATACTGATAAAGGCCTATCTAAAAAGGACTGATTACCTGATTAAATGTACCTGTTTGAATCCTGTCAAAAAAAATAAGATACTTCAAAAACGCTCAATATATATATAGTATTTTAAATGTTTACCAGGGTCTAAAGATGTTCTTTTATAACTTGAATTTCTAGTCATGGTTGGAGGACCTTTCTTTACTTCCGTCATTACGAAAATACTTATATATATATATTTAGATAAATTTTTGTAGATAAATATTGCCATAGATTCTTATTAAAATATTTATGTCAACAACATTTCAAGAATTACGGAGTTAAAAAAAAATATAATGATTATTTGTCAAAATAAAAAGTATGATTTGTATTATATATGGGCAATTTTCTTTGTTCATTCGAATAAAATTAATCGCGATATTATATCATGAATTATACACATATATTTTTCATAAATAATATACAAAAATAAAAAAAAATACACGATAAATCGAGATAATAAATGATTTTGCCCCTTATTATAACTATATAATACAGATATTGTGTGGTGTCTTAAATACTCTATTAAAATATTATTACATCAAAGATGACTGGCTTACATTTATTGTTTTCTCTTGTAATCGAGACGACAGGCTGTACAGTCAACGATGATCGATCGGAACATTGTGCAATAAAGCATATACATTTAAACGGGTGTTTTTATTATAGCCATTTTTCTGGCTTTTCACTGCCAATTTTCGGGGCCCTTTGACAATCCTCGTTTCCCACAAAAGTCGGTCACGTGCGCGATGAAGCATTACATGACCATTCTACACGCAGTAATGTAGGCAATGCAGAACCATCCCTTATAGTCCAGTACTGGTTCTGTATTACCTGCAGAGCAGATAAAGGGAGCGTCGTATAAATCAAATGACCGATCCAATGCTTCCATGAAGGTCGTCCATGCATATCAAAGAAAACGACGTCTCATTTTTCAAAAAGCCTCCTGATGTGGCTCATTCTTATCACAGATCACGATTTATGAATGCAACAACGTCAAATAACCGAATAATCCTCTGACAACGTATTTCATATTTAATCACGTAATGTGTTATAATGTGAGACTTAATTTAATGTAGAACATCTTATAATATATTGTATTTGCATTTAATTTATTGATTTATTAAATTAAATAAACAGTCAGAAGACATGTTGTATTATACAGAAAATATTCGATTCAATTTATGGTACAACATTCGCCAGACATAACACATTGCCTGATTTTCCTTCTCTTGTTTTTTACTTGAACGCAATAAAGAAAATGTTAAGTCGTTCAATTTTTATGGAACCGTGTACAGTAAGTAGAAAAATGACTATCTAAAAAGTGAATATAACGGAGCCAACGTCAAGCCGATGGTACTGGATTGAAAAAGTTAACTTATCTTAAAATAAATGAGTGTGAACCATACATTGTAAAAGAAAGGTGAAAATTTAAATGATTAAATGGATTATGTACTTTATTTAGGATGCACTTATTATTTTTATTCAATAAAATATATCAAATAAAAATGTTCATTTAAACCGCGAGATGAAAGTACAAACACACATGCAAACGAATGAAATAAAAATTACTATGTAATACCGCTCAGATATGTTCTATATTATAATTAGAACACTTTTTATGAAAAAATGGAAGTAAAACAAGAAATTGATTTTTAATCTATAACTGCAGATCATATACTTAGAACTATATATTTAAAAGATTTTTCGATGTGATATTACAAAAATAACCACGAATAGTATATCGTTTAGTCCGTGTTCTAAAGTCGATTGTGATTTTTCCATTCATTGACTATAAAAATGATTATTATAAACAATTTGTACACTTAAGGATTCTCGAATTCTCTGTCCTGTATAACAATTACAAATGACGTCTGGAATTTGCTCTTGGTTTTCTGAAATATTTCAGCCAATTTCTACCGTCTAACCTTTTCACAGGAATTAATTTCTTATTTACTTCCCTTTTTACTGGTCTTGATTGTTTCATAGTTAGTAGATTAAATATTATGAAGGACATATCTATCATGTGGAAGATCTGAATAAAGAAACCAAAAAACATGTTATTTACCGTAATTACATATTGTTATGTAATTCGTAAAAGATTATTTTTAAACTTACCAGGAGAACATTACTTTTAATAATCACACTATATGACATCCATAGAAAACTTGTAAAGAGTCCGAGAATAATGTGAGGCTTTGAAAACAATGGTTGATTATTCATTCTTACCCAATGTTGCTGCAAAAGTACAATAAATTATTTTCTACATTATTATTATTCCGCGTATATATATGTATATATGCGCAAATATATATCTGAACTAAATACGAGTCCATATAATTACTTACTAATTCGGAACTAGGGTTAATCACAATAGTTAAGAACAGAGGTAGCAACAAAAGGGGATATGCGAGCCTTACTATGATTACCGGTGTATATAATACCGCAACCACAATTACTCCTAGTAATGGAGATGGTATTGCAGAAACCAAGAGTTCTATCTAAAATAATTATATTGTACTTTATAATTTATTCCACAGAAATAATGGAAATAGTATATTTGGTATCAAGGGCCCAAAGATGGGCCTTTAAGACAAGATCTCATCAGAGTAGCTCGAATCAGATGTATAGTAATCGACTTTAGATTGCCGAAGACGCCGAAAGCTGCCGAGAGGAGTACTTGCGTCGCAATACGCACGTAATACACGAAGTATTTTTCAACACTGCGGGCGCTTTTCTCGATTTTGCGCTCTAGGCTGATATTTACAGCGCAAATAAACGAGCTTCGCTACCGTAGTTGTAAAAAATATCATGCATCATGTGGGAAATACAGATCTCCAACTATGTGATTGTCGCACGTGCTTCGCTCGTCTGTCAAACTTCGCACCCATGAGTATCCATGACGCCCTTGATACGTATAATATATTATTATATTATGTACTTGTATTTAAAAAAACTCGGTCTTATTAATTTCGGTAAATTAAGTTATCTGGTAAATGACTTTTATTTTTTGTTATATACGTGTAGCGTATAAGACAAAACCAACCAGTTTGGAGCCCGGACAATCGGGCGCAAAAACGAGAATATCGTCATGTACAGATACCACTTGCACGAAAAAAAAAGAATATTTATTCTATAAGGTAGTATGACATAAAATACTTTATATGTAATTTTATTTTACTAAAAATAAGATATGTAAATTAGAAAAATACTTATATAACACGTGCGCGATGATGGTCCATATTCACACCTTTAAAGAGGGATAGAAGTTTTCTTCTACTCCCTACGGAACATAATAACAAGTGACATCAGCAGGAAATAATACGTTTAATTCGATATGTACATTATACAGGGTATCTCATTTTAATCGTCCCACCGGAATTTTGCAGAATCTAACCCCGATAGAGAAAAATTATCAAGTCAAAAGTTGAAGGGGTGGAGAGGGTCATCCATTGGAACCAAGGTGCTTGACCTTGAAATCGATTTTTCAGATTATTTCAAGGTCAAGGCGATTTTTTAAAATGTGAATATACCTACTTTTGACCCCGGATTTGAAAAGAGCGAAAAATTTTACGTTCAAAGAGATATTTTCAACAAGATCATGGCAACGTCGAATGAAGGTAAAATTCCCGAAAATTGTTACATTATGGATGTTATCTCGGCCAGAAGTTGGAAACAGCAAAATGTTTCGGAAGAAAAATGTCAAGCATAGAGAGAGCCACCTTCTGGTACCAATCACCTTGATATTGGACTTAATTTTTAAGGTTATTCAACAAGTCACAAATTTTACCTTCATTCGACCTTGTCATGACCTTATTGAAAATATCGTTTTGAACGTTAAATTTTGCGTTCTTTTCAAATCCGGGGTCAAAAGTAGGTAGTCACATTTAAAAAAATCACCTTGATCTTGAAATTACGTTGACAATCGAGTCCAAGCTCCTTGATATCACTGGATGACCTCCTTCATCCCCTGCAACTTTTGACTGGATCATTTTTCTCTATCTGGCTTAGATTTCGCAAAATTCCGGTGGGGCGATTAAAATGAGAGACTCTGTATGTATTATATTATATATTATAAGTATGTACATGTTATATCGATACTGTAGCGCCACCTGCGATTACTTTATCACATATTCCAGGAGCACACCCGTAAAGAGACAGGTACATACGCATGCATATATCTATGCATGCATGCTTATATACGAATATTCGTTTAATCTCGATGTTCTCCACTCCGAAATCCTTATAGTTCACAGGGAGAGGGAAATGAACCATTATCGTACAACCATGTTATATAAAATATCGTATATAGGCAACGGGGTAGAGTGAATATTTCGCAACTTTTACGATGTTTGGACACTCCTAGAAACGGGAAAAGTCCCGTTTGATTATTATCAATGAATATTATTTCACTTCTTTACATATTGTAAACATGAATGTAGTAATGAATATATTTTTATAATAGTTTGAGATATAGATATATATTTTATAATAGTTGAGACCTTATTAGGGGCGTTCATTAATATCACGAAAGAATAGAAAGCATACACTGCTAATAGGATAGCGTATATCGTCATCAATATATCATCATCATAAAGCAATCCATAGAGAAATAATATAGCAGACCTAGAAAATGTAATTTAAAACTAATAATAATAGTAATTCAATGAAAATCATGCGTGCTACTAAATATTTTCAATTCAAATTTAAACTGAAATAAAGATTCATGGACCATGTCGATAATAATGAATAGTAAATAATTACCCTCACAGAAAAAAATATGTTCGGCGTCCGAAATGACACCCAATTGGGTGTAAACCCTAATTTATTTAGTGTTTACACCCATATTTTTAGTGTTTATTTAATAATAATAAGTAAATAATAGTGAATAAATAAATAACTTGTAACTAAAATTTTAATTAATTTACAATTTTTCCAAGACTTATGCGAAACTCACAACAGTTTACAGTACAAAATTCAGCATTCATGAATTTAAGCAAGTTCGTTAGCAAATCGTTAATGAGTATTTCACTAATACTCAGAAATGTTCTGCTGAATTGCATTGAAAGTGTCTAAATTTTATGTGATAATGTTTGCAAACCAAGAATTATTTTGGCATCATCTAACCAAATTTACAGCGAAACTCGAAATTATCAAGATTAAAATCTTGAAACATATGTATTATTTGCAGAACCATCATCATTACTAATAGTATACCTTTTAATTGTAAACATATACAAGTTGCTAGTGTACGTATATCATGTAAACATTGAAACTTACAATCCACAACTGCCATAACAGCATTTGAAATAAAAATACAGACGTGATTTATTAATTCCAGATTCACTGACACACATAAATCTAAAAACAATAATACGTATTACATTAATGACATAATGATGCTGATGATATTAGATATTTTTTTAAAACAATTAAAATAATACCTTTTATTAAAAATAAATACACTACAGATACCTGGATATATTATTTAATTAATATTAAGAATTGTTTTCTTTTGTCTTAAATCATATAATCTACGAGCTATTTTTTATATGGTAAAATGGAATAAAAATCAACATAAAATCTTCAGGATAATTAAATTGTTCCCTCAAGCATTTAAATCTGTATAGTAGTCTAACATTGAAATATGTAATTAACTCATTCATTGAATATGAAATATAATAAAATATATAGTTAACTCAATGTTTAAGACGTTCGGAAAATTCGTGGATATCAATGATAAATCATTACTTACCCTCCTACAATTGAGAAAAGGATTTGTGATAAAAAAGCGAGGGGGGCCGTCCATTTTCGAAAAAATAATTGAATTACGGTTTCGGATTCCATTTTTAGGCACTTCACAAATTTCAACACTGAATTATATAATAGGTTTCATTAAGTTACTGTGATAACTGTCAATTATCGATATATAAGCAATACTGAGCGAGATAAATAACAATTTGGTATTATTGAACTTGTACTTGGAAAGTGTGACTCTTCAGATTTGTGTAGACCTACATGTGTACAATGGAGTTTAAAGTGAACACTATAAATTCACGTTTGATAACATTATTATTACGATATACATTCTAGAAATAGTACGAATACTTACGTTACAGGAGCTGGTGTACTAAATTCTACAATTAAGGGGGTTCTAAAGTAGAACAGTTATACCGACCTAGCCTTAAAACAGGAAAAGTATAAATAAAAAGTGAGTGAAACGTTTTTTGAAAATTCGGTCTTTGGAAGGGTGATTCTACGAAAAACTATCGATGAGATTGATTCGAAATTAAAGGAGGATTATATGCGAAATAAATTATTTTCCCTTACGTGGAACAAAAATAATTTATATATTATTGTTGAAAACCTCGGTCGGTAACTGTTCTACTTCAGAATCCGCTGAAGGGGGTTCCAAAGTGAAACAACAATTCACAATCGGGTTTTCCGAGATTCCATCTTTATCTGCTAAACGATAGATACAACTGAACGTGAACATATATGTATATACACGCGCTTGCACACATACTCTCGCAACCAATATGTTCTATATTATTTATTGTCTCACCCCACGGAACACAACCACAAAATACGAAAAACGGGCCGATTTTTATTTCCAAAATAATTATGGTTTTTACTCCTCGAACCCTCGATCCACATAAAGTGCGGTATATGCTTTGCATCACCGCAGAATCACAGTTACAAAGCGTTTTTTATCGATATCTACCTAAAACTACGGTATTGCAATGAAAAGCGATATCGCATCGGCTGCAGCAACGCCATTCGTTCGAATTGGCAAACAACGGAACTGAAAACTTTAATAAATAAATAGTTTTTTTTTTCAAAATCTTGCTCTGTAACTGTGAAAGTGTGCATTTCATATGATGCATATCACGAAAAATTTCAGCTAAATCGGTTCATAAATGGAGGAGTTCTATTGGAAATGAGTTTCAACAGAAAGTGTCGGTAAAAGTTCTGCTTTGGAGCCCCCTTAACATTGAAATCATTTTACAATGGATCCATGTTTTTATTTAATAATGTAATTGAAATAATATATTTTCGTAACACATGCTTAGTTTTGATCATATAATTTCATATGTTTTTAAACAAGTCACTATAATACTGATTATAAGTTATTTACGTTTATAGAGTATTAAACAAATATTAAAGACACAAAGGATTGAAAAATGGGTAATAAATTTCCATATGTTAAAAGATATATTTAAATTATTGTTATATATTAGTATATTTATTTGCATTTTTTTCAATGTCCAACTTAACCTCGTAATTATTTCTTAAATATACATTTAAGTAATTCCTTGCGATAATAATAACATTTCTACGTTGAGCTCTGTTGGTATTGTTTTCCAATCCAAGAGACCAGTCTTCGGGACCATTATAATCCTAAAGCCTTGCATGTGTTTCTTCTTTTTACTCAATTTTTACTCAATTCAAAATTTACCATGTACCGTGTAATGGGAGAATTTGGCGTGAAGGTTATGTAACTTTACGAATAGGTGTAGAATTAATAAATAATTTTCCCGTTAATAAAATGTCAGTGTTGCCTACATCGGGGACGACATTATCGGCGTGTTATAAGTATATATTTCCTTTATCAACAAAGTGAAATATCCGCCGCTTATGCATTATATACCATACGCGTCAGACATTTATATACATACTATGATATACATATATATCGTTATCAGCTTCAGCAATCTATGTAGAGATCTCACAGTTATACTGATGTTTTGCTGCAAAGCATATATTTCAGTATTTGATTTCAGTGCTTATAATATCCAACGATGTGTGTAATCTGACGGTACTAAACAAATAATTTCCATGACTACACTAATAAGTTACCATTTGAGTTAACAGTTTGGTTGCTACACATATACATGTAGGGAATGTAACAATCTCAATAGTTCCATCAGCCTTTGCACGATTCTAAAATTTTCCATTGACGTAGGGCACTAAACTTTTTTTTGTTGCTCTCTAAATTTGAATCAGCTAAAGTCACTGCCAATCAGCGAATATACACTGATAATCAGTCCAAACCCTACCATCTCGTATAGGGTTTGGGCTGCAAATCAGCGGATTTTCGCTGATTCAGTATATAGATTTAATCATAAGTAAGTTTAAAATATGTGTATCGATTATCTCTGCATAATTTAATTCTCACCTACAAGAAACTCATGAATAATTATATAGCGGCGATCCATATTCATTCATAGTTCGAGATCTTCATGATGTAAGGAAGTACTCCTTAATCGATTTCCGTTCCTCTTGGAATTTGCAGCGCATAACAATTACAGTAAATCTCTCAAATTTTCACATTCAGATTAAATCAACGACGTAGAACCTCTCGTATTTAGTCCATTCTGCGATTATTGTTCCATTACCATCCGCTGTTAGAAATATTCGGAAAATTCCGACATTTTTCAGTTACCACAGGAACTTAATGTTACAAAATCAGGTTACTGAATACAACAT
>JAPYZR010011387.1:0-12295 GCA_030522945.1 Trichopria nigra
TACGTCCGACACCCTCAGAAAACTGAAAGAATTGGTGGCTACATGCAAATGGCATTTTTTTATAATATCAACGTATAACATAAATGACGATAAGTCGCCTTTTCTCAGACGCAGACGACAAGACGACAAAAAAAAAAAAGAAAAAAATCGGAGAGACGTCCAGGAGTCAGCGCAGTTTCTATAATGCTGGCTAGAAGTAATTTTTCTAATACCTTCCCTGGAACTGGGAGCAGGCATACTGGCCTGCATGCTCTCGGGTCGGTAGGGTTCTTTTCTGGGTTCTTTAGAAGGGACAAGATAGCACCTTCTTTCCATATTTTTGGAAAAACACCTGTCGAGAGACAGGCGTTATATATTCTATATAACTGTTCCCCAATTACGGCCCAGGCCCTACGTAGGACCACTACTTCTATATCAACGTCCTTCGCTTCGAATAATCGGATATTCTCCGTTTCGGACGCTTGTCTAGCAGTCCGCCTTGTGCGTTCTTGCTCCGGAGTCTCGTCCGCAACCGGAGTTTTTCAGTCGTCTCCTGAAGTGATCTGGTGTGTCCTCCTTCGTACTACAAAGAGCTAAGTACCCTTTTGGCGTCTTTTTTATTCGATAGAACTTTATAGACTTTGCCAAAGGGTTGCTCGTTTCCTTCTTTGGTGACGAAACGTCTCCAACTTTCTTGTTTCGTATTCCTAATGCTTTTTTTATATACTCTATAAGAGAGTATAAAGGCCGCTTTGGCCATTGATTTATGTCTTTCATTATTGCTGGCTTCCTGCAAGGTTCGGCGAAGTCTATCCGTCCTTTTTTTTTAGATGCGTCAACCGAGGTGTCCACCATGAGTGGGTTCGCTTGTACCATCCCTTGACTGGCATAGACTTCTCGCATGCTTCTCTTAATACATTTCCGAGCTCCACCGCGAAGAGTTCGGTGTCACTGCTCGTCTTCAGTGGTAATGGTTCCAGTTTAGAACGTGAGAGTTCTTTGAGCTCCCGGTTGAACACCTCCCAATCAGCTCTAGCGGTTGCGAACCTTCTAGCTCTTCTCGCGTTGCATTCTCCCAGGCGCTCATCCTGGTTTACCTCCACTGGGTTTGCAGATACTTCGAATTTTGTGAACCTATGGTCACTTGAAATTCGGTCTGCTATGGTTTCCCAATTCCTCAATTGCGAGGTTATGTTGGGAGTTGCCAACGTGAGGTCGATCTATGATCTGGCCCCTGCATTGCTCTGAAAGGTGGGAATCATACCTTTTTTATTGATGATGTCTAACTCATACTGACAAATGAGTTCTTCGACTTTCTGGCCTTTCTTGTCCGTCAAGTCTCCGCCCCACTTTGTCGAGTGAGCGTTAGCATCATAGCAAACAATTATTTTTTCTCCCCTTAGCTCGGAGAGGATTTTTTGGAGTTGATCCAAGTGGTCGTATATTGGAGTTTTGTACTTGTAGTGTTGACACACCAAGTAGAACGACACCTCAGGAGTTATTATCTGGCAGCATACACAGAATTGTGGACAATACTGCATTAGTACTATCGCCTTAATTTTTGGATTGATCACGACTATGACCGCCATCGGCCCTTTAGTGTCTGATCGTCTTTTGGCCCAGTGGGCAATTGTGCGGTGATAGTCCCGTTATTTTCTCCCAAGCAGAATGGGGTTCCTGCAGACAGAAGATATCTGCACTCCCCTGACACGCCAATAATCTGAGCTCTTCCATGGCCGCCTTACCTCGGCCACAGGTTATCTGAGCGATTGTAAGCACAGAGGAGATTTTCTTATTTCTATAGTATTAAGGGCTTGGTGCGGGTGCACTACCAGTTTCTCCCCGAGTTAGGAGAGCGCCGGCGGACGACTGAGAGGACGACAAAGCTTCCTCGCTCTTCGACAACGCAGGCGAGGAAGATGCCCACGAGGCCGGGCGCTGAGAGATGATCAGCTCCGGGAGGCGCAGCGCCTGTACCCCCCTTTGCCGTCCGAGGCAACTGGCTATAATGACTTTTTGTTCCATAATGTTAGTATTTAGTTTTTTGTTTTCTTCACGGATGAGTGGGCCCCACGGGAAGAGTTCCGATTCCACCCATCCGCTGCCTTTGTTACGAGCATCACGGATCCCAAAGTGACCCGCGTCACTCGCAACGTTTTTGTACCCGGTCCGAAGCAGGGGAGCTCCACTCACACCTCCAGCCTCTTCAGCAGGGGAACGGTTAACCCGCACCACACCGCTTTCCATCTGGCAGGGGAGCAGCCCACTCGCACCGCACCACCCCGGCACCGGGCGTCGGATCAAGTGTCCTTCGACCCTCTACCGACCCTAGCTAGATTGACTCTACTGAAAAAAAAAAAAAAAAAAAATTCATTTTTGTTGTAAGTGTCAAGCGAAATCGGAAGAGGACTCTCGCGCATTACTTTAATTTTGCGTTAAAAAAAAATGCAACACTTCTAGAGCCCGTGCAGATGCCCTTGCTGCAGCCACTATCTCAGAAGTACCGCAGGCGAAGGCGCGTCTGTCGGCTCCGGGATTCCTCC
Source organism: Trichopria nigra (assembly GCA_030522945.1). Classification (NCBI taxonomy): domain Eukaryota; kingdom Metazoa; phylum Arthropoda; class Insecta; order Hymenoptera; family Diapriidae; genus Trichopria; species Trichopria nigra. Next base: position 2,523 of record JAPYZR010011387.1, read on the forward strand.
GTGCACCTCGGAGGATCTTTCGATGTCCCAAGTCCTTAACGAAACTTGCACGTCCCGCATTGGGATGGGCAATTTTATATAATTATATGTGGACGATCTATCGATGTCCTAAAGTCCTTAAGGCCCCTGTACACCTTGGGAGCCTGAAAATCATGCCTATTTTTGGGAATTTTTTCTGAGGAAATGAAGAAAGATAAAGCAGTTTTATTTTTTGATCTTTATTATACAAGCTTTGAAGAAGATTTTTTAATTTTCTTAGACCATTTCAATACAAAATGGCGGCATGGCGGCATGGCGGCTCATCTCCCGAGGCACCTTAAAAAAAAGGTGAATTGGGGTGGAATTTTTGCAGTAGTGATGTTTTGGAGCAAAGTTCCAAACTACGCTGTTGAACGCCTCATTACTGTTCTGTGTGTAACCGCCCAAGCATCGCACAAGTAAGTCTCCTTTCAAAAGATGGTCATAAACTTCTTTTACAGCTTGAAAAACTTCTTCTTTCATTGGTGGTTTATGAATAAAATCTTTCAGTTCTCCAGCTGCTTTAGCCTTTTGCCACTTGCACCAAGAAGCAGAGCAGTCTTCGTGCTGTGGGTTTTCGTCGGTCGACAGTTTATGCTTTAGACAAGCATAAATTTCTTTTTTCATGGCTTCAACTGAGTCGCAATTTCTTCTTATTGCCAAATCAAAGTTTACAGATAGCTTATCAATTAAGTCGTTCGTCAGTTTACCTCGTCCTACAAGTCCTTTCTGCTCTTTTTTCTTGTTCCTTAGCCTCGTACCTACTCGCTTTTGCACGTGATCGACGCATTCTTTTTTTTTTTCACTTCAAGATTTTGATAAGGATTACTGTCAGCAATACCTTTTTTTGTTTTTGTGTTGCCATCTCCAATATAAAATTCGTATTGGACCTCATGCAGTTCTTCAGAACGCTTGAACATTTCAACCACAGAATCTACTTCCATTTTTCCGGACGAACCTTCGTGATTTTTCAAACATTCATATTCGTGCTCCTCAAACCAATGGTTATACTCATCTGTGCCTTTCTTTTTTTCCCAAATTGAGCATGATAAACAGAATTTTGACTAGGGTTTCGAGCATATCCTAAAGTCGCTCTAGCATCACTCGTCGCTTGTAGCTTCTGTTGCTACTGAGGCCGACTGACTAACCTCCGCAACTTGTTCGTGAGTGTGCCCCCCCCCCCCCCCCCCCCCACCCAGCCCGCCCCCCCGCCCCCCCCGGCCGCCCCCCCTATTGTGTTTAACTCTGTCGCGTTATCGGTTTGATAGCGACGGAAAAAAGAAAGAAAGCCAGGTAGAATGCAGATCTTCGGTTGATGGACTGACTGCTGGAGATGGATAAGGAAAAGTACTCCGAAATATAATAAATTGAATCCTGGGTTTATTATAGTACTTATGTCGCGTAACGACGCACGTGCTTGCCCGAATATTTTCGCGCAACGAACGACTTGTGCGTATGCTTACACGAGCAAAAGGCAACTGAAGCGCGGCGAGCGCAGACGAGCCGACACCAAGCGAGAAAACAGCACGGATATGCGTGCATATCGTAACAAACTCACTATCCATATTTGGTTTATATTCGGGGTTCCTTCCCCTAGCCTGTACCCTAGGCAGGGACCCTTACAATATGTTAACATCCGGGCCAGATGTACCAAGGTTTTTTCACGAGGCCGGTTACTCCTCCCCCTCTTCCTTCCTCGCCTCTTGTGGAGCGAGGCCCCGGGTTTGGGACCGGCGTAGCGGAGTTGTGTGTGTGTGTGTGTGTGTCCTGCCCCGGGCCGTAACTTGGTGGGGTCCACTCTTACACATAGGGGACCCATATTGAGTCGCCACCTCGCCTGTACCCGTAACGTGACCATAAATAAAAAATGGGTGATTAGTGTTTTCGGGAACCGCCGCGGGGTGCGACGTAACGCTTGAGGTTCGACACGTTGGCCTCCCCCCCCCCCCTCCTCGCCGCGAGTTCATCCACCCGGGAGACGACGCGAACCGCCTGGATCGGACGACCGCGATGAGAGTTTCGCAACGAAACGATCCGCACACGAGTACAAGATGTGACAACGTCGCAACACACTGTCCTCGATATTAAATCGCACGTCACGTCTGCCTCAATTATAATGTCGCCGCTGTCGCTCGCTCGCATTATCGACATGTCGACGAGCCGAGTCACGAAGGGCACTAAATCTCTCAATCCTATCTTGCTAACCTTCCGGGTCTAGTCTCAGAACCCTCCTCTATTCTTTGGAGTCTTGTAACTGATGTCCGAAATTGAGAAAGGCTGGTAAAACCATGGAGCTGCGAAATTCCGGTATATGCAGGTTTCAATTTCTGTGGTCTACGCCGATGAATGTCCAGATCACGGGACTGGCACCGCCGATGCTTGGCTATGGAAACCAGTGTCCCCCTTATTGAGGATGAAATAGGGGAAATAAACTAATCCGCGGAGCGACGCTACGTGACACCTGGTGTCTCCGGTGTCTCCCACTCCTCTCGAGCGTTCCCGTATTGTTTCCCCTCTTCTCAAGGCGTGCAAGTGGTAGCGTATAAGATTACATAAGGGTCGACGCTCTAACAACTGAGCCACCACCTTCCTTTTCTAGACATGTAATAGACAGCGTAATGGTGAAAATAAAATCACGAACAAATGGGCATACTCGGTGCGCACCTCCATGAATCCGATTCCGAAAATTCAAGAAGAAAAAAAAAAAAAATCAAATTGATGCACTTTAGGCATCAAGTCTAACAATAATATGCACCGTAATTCCCGAATCACGACACATCCACTGTTAAGGTCGTAATCTTCAGCGAATGTCGTCCAATTTTCACACGTGTTCGTAGTTTCTTGTAGTACTTCATACCCCAATTACCTTGAAATTGTCATCGAATCCGGCTCGAAGGACCAGATGCGTTAGCAGATATTTCCTATCGGGAAATATCCGAATTCTGCCGCAAATTAGAATGCCGGTTGGCGTCTTCAGGGGGCGAACCCACGCGCTATCGTAACCTCTTGAAACGAGGGGAAATTGTGTAGGTGCTTAAATGAAACACAGTGGGCTAACGAAACAGCCACAATATGTTTTATTCTACGTAAGTGCCGTGATTTGCACACGCGCGATGGCTTTTCTATACACGCTCTCTTAAACGAAATTTCCACGCGCCAACGAACACAACTGATGTTCCGTCGAGAGTCAAGGGACTAGTCCCCACTTTCCCTACTAGTAAAGCGCGCTTTGGGATGCTGCTGCCGTTTAATGTCGGCAAGGAGGCGTTGTGTCTTACACTAATAATTTATCTCAAATTCTACCTTTTCAAGCTTAATTTAACGCCTCATTCACAGTGTCAATTACGGACAGGCTGATGTTGGAAATTTCTAATCGACGGGCCTATTTACTATTATCGTTGGAGAATAGGGATCATTGATATCAATTGCCGGATAAATATTTTTTAGAACACCTTTATAATTCCTATCATGTTTACGTTGAAATGTGTAAATTGCGTATTTCTTTTTTTGAGTCCCTCGACTATTGGCAGATATTTTTCTGATATACTAGGTTGCATTTTAATTTCATTATTTGTTAAACTTTTGAACGTATGGTTTTCATCACTTGATTTAGCAGTTCCAATAGTGGTTTCACGTTTTGTACGCCATCGCGAAATATTGGCGGTGATTTTTGATTTTTTTAAGTTTATTTTGTTAACATGTTGTTGTTCTAGTCTTCTTCTAATACCATTTTAATTTCCGTTACCTCCCCAAGAGGGGTAAAGGAATTGCTGATCTTAATCCTGAAGGCATCGGGGGGGGGGGGGGGGGGGGTGCCGTAGTCCGATGTTAGGCTTGCGCATATCCCTATTAAGCTGCCCGACATTCCCAGTTCGATGCTCCTTCCCTTTTCCTGTGTCCTCTTCTTGATCTCATCTTCTTTTCCCTTTACCTTCGCTTCTCTTTTCTTCCTCGTTTCACTCCTCCTCACAATGGTAACCCAGTCGGGGCTTTTCGAGTGGGTTTGCTGCTGCTCGGTGCTACCTGCAGGGGATGGCAACTCTTCATCCACTGCCTCCTTCCTCGCCTTTTTGTTGTTTGGCTGCGTGATCGATAGAGATCTGGTCTCTCGCTTGTTCCTATCAGTTACTTGACTAAAGATGGGAGTGGTTTGACTCATCCCATTCTGGCGAGAGGTCGCCGCACGCTTCGTAGCTTTAGGCCCAACCTTACAATAGATTTTTAAGGCCCTAATCGTGGCCCTAGTCATGCTTTTGAGCTCCTCGTGGATGTACTTTTTTTCCAGGATAAACTCGACGAGGGTCTCGAGCTATTCCTCAAGTCGCTCTAGCTTTTGTATCTCCTGCTCTTTTGAGCATTCGTCACTTGTAGCTTCTCTTGCTACCGAGACCCAGTGACCAACCTCCCCAAACTGTTCGTGAGGTTGCCCCCCCCCCCCCCTCCAAAAAAAAACCAGTGGGGCCTGCGTCGGCCCCACGGGTAGTATCGTATTTAACTCACTATCCATTTTTTGATATTTTTTATTCGGGGTTCCTTCCCGTAGCCTGTACCATAGGCTGGACCTTTACAAGGAGCTAACATCCGGGTCAGATGTACCAAGTTTTTTTAACTAGGTTGTTACTCTTCCCCCTCCTCCATTCCCGCTTCTTGTGGAGCGAGGCCCCGGGCTTGGAGACGGCTTAGCGGAGTAGAGTGTATATGTGTGTGCGTGTGTGTGTTTCTTTTCTTTTTTTTTTCTCCGACGTGACGATGGAAAGCTCTACCAGCCGTATTTGCTGGCCGGTGCTAGCAGAAGCGCGGAGCTCTCATCCGCTAAAACCCTAAAACTTGTTCTTCCCCGCCGTACGTCAATACTTCGGGGAAGGCGGCCGAAGCCTCGAACGGCCCTCCGCCGATGTTATGACACATGACGGATAGCTCATTGTATTGCTATCCGTCCATCCCCCATTTTCTTGATGGCAATCAGCTTCCCAACGATGGTCGTAGCGAGTTGAACCGCTATGTCCCATCCTTCTTGTGAGAGGAGCAGGACCCTCCTAAATCCCTCCGGTGTTAGGGAGTCTTCTCCAAACTCTTCAAACCTCCAAACTCTCAAATCGTGGACAGTAGAAGAGGACGTCTTCAACGTCCTCGTCATGATGCTGATTCCCATCGTTGTTGCCACTGGTCCATGGTTTTCTTGGACCATTTACCGTGGCCTCTAGCGTCATCGGCGTTTCTCTGATTTATACGCCTACCTTCACTGTATCGTTCAGCACTCTCAGCTGCCATTAGGTCTATGGGAGGAAATCCCGCGATCACTGAAAGTGCGATGCCGGATACGGTGCGATACGATCGGGCCACTCTTGGCGCCACTGTTCTGCAGGCATGCCGGCAAGTGACTCCGTAGGTCTTTTTGCTTCTAATGGCACCCGCCCTGTGGCACGCATCCCGTGATGTTGTGGGAGCGCCTGCCGTCATCGGTGTCGTAGAAGTGGGTTCGGTCTGTCAGGTAGCTTGAGATGACCCTTCTGAGGTAGAGTGGTACCTTTAGTTCTTGTAAGGCTAGCATGATGCAATCCCATCTGGCTTAGTTGAAGGCGTTCTTGATATCAAGCGCGATGATGGCGCACATCCGCCGGGTATTTCGGCTGCCACTGATGGCGTTCGTGGCTATCGTCTTCACCCGGTGTGTGTGTGTGTGTGTGTGTGTGTGTGTGTGTGTGTGTGTGTGTGTGTGTGCGCCTTCTCCCACACAACACCGGAAAGTCTCGGAATGTCCCGAGGAGCTCCCGAGAAGGCGCCTCAGGGCAAAAAACGGACATTTGGACGTCATCAGGAGCTCCTCAGGACATGCCGGGAAGGAATGTGCGGTGTGGGCTATTATCACGACACTGTTGGGGTCAGAAGTATTTCAAAAGCATAAAAATATTTTTTTATAGCAAAAAGGAAAAAGTTCTTAAAAGAAGATTTGACAAAGCACCACGTGTCCCATAAATACAGAAAAATCATTGTTTTTTTGTACAAAACAATAAAGAATTAATAATAAAAAGGTATTATAATGCGCTAACTGGTAAACACTCGCGTATTGAATGGGAGGCAAACTTTCCGATATAAGGCATATGCACACACACACACACACACGCGCAAAGACAAACAGGTGACGGCAAGGGGAACTACCTGATCGAAGCACCCCGAAGACATGCAAAGCCTATTGTGTGACCTCCACAGCTGCATGTTAGATGACGCTAACGCCAGTGTTATACATACTTTTCGAATCAAACACCTGTCATAGTTTGGCTAAATTTTCGTTCTTGCAAAATATTTTTTGGAGCAAATGAATTCTGGGGAGCATGGGGTCTCCCATTCACAAAGAATGCCCCATATGTATATATATATAGGTTTTCCTTTTTTTATATTTTAACCCTTTCAGTTATAATCCATTTAATGTATAACTAATTCTCCTTGCCCACGATCTGTCTGATTAACAACCACAATTCACATCAGTTATACATTATTTCTACGCGATTTCACCCACAAGAGTTTGATATTTCAATTGCATTACAAATCTATTATATATATTGCAACAAAAATATTGCGTATCCCACCCTGCCGTTCATTGCACCGGTTCCAAGCACCGTGCCGCTCCTGCGGAGCTGAGACTATAGCGCTTAGTATAGCCTATCCGTGCCCCAGCCAGGCTACACGGGCAATACGCTAGCCGGCATATGCTCGAGGTTCTAGTTACCTCCAAGTCCTCTCATTGGCCCACCGTTCCCCGAGGACGGCAGCGAATACTGCCGAGCGGTGACGGTAAAGACGCGGTGCAGTATCGCGATATTTTTGAACTATCCTGTTAGAGCTACTCGCGCGGAAGTGCCGCACCTGACCTCTCCTTTTGGATTCCTGGTCGATGTTTTCCGGAACGGAGGACGAGCGATCGGCTGAACTCAGTCAGAATTCAGAACCTGGTGACGGACCGAAAGATTTCTTCCCCCGACTCCTGCAGTAGACGCTCGAGCGGAAAATGTGGCTGCCCGGTTTGGACATTTTGGCGTCGGACATTTGGCGAGTTGCGAGCGACACTCCTCCCAATTTTGTAAGTGTTACCACTGCATTACGCCAGAAAGATAAACAGAAAGTTGAAATCCCAAGCCATGTTCGTCTTTTTTTTCCAAATTTGACATCTCCGTTACACTTTTTGCATTTTAAAATATTGGAAAGAGCAGTAAAAACTACCGTGAAATTCACGACTGCATATACGTTAATCGGCGAAACAGTTGTTTCTGAACCGGCTATTTCCTCGCTGACCTATACCTTTTCAGCCATATAGTGTCCACCTAAATACTCCATTAGCCAAGACAAATTTTTGGAATATTTTGAAAGCTTAGGGTATCGCTTTTTAGCAGGTGGACATTATAATGCGAAACACCCTTGATGGGGATCCAGATCGCTAAATCCAAATCCGAAAGGTAGGCAGCTTTATCTAGCGATGCAAGCAGAGAAACGCACTCCCATCTCAACCGGTGAAACTACGTACTGGCCTTCAGACACCAGTAAGTTACCAGATTTAATCGTCTCTGCAGTTGTTCACGGGATAAATATAAAAGGTATCACTACCGAATCATGTCTAGATCTAAGTTCTGACCATTCTCCTGTCATAATCAAACTAGACTCACAACATAAAACGAAGCAAAAATTCGGTTTTCTTCATAATAAAAATACGAACTGGGATATATACAGGGAAGGGGTTTAAATGAAAGAATTATATGCATGTACGCTTAAAGACTATCCAAGACATTGAAAATGCGATCGAAGATTTATATATCAAAATTCATGAAGCAGTTAAACCTCTACCGAAGCAACAAAATAAATCCTCAAGTGTGTCGCCCATCATTCAAGAACAAAACTAAATAAAATAAGCTAAATAAAGCCGTAAAAGACTGAAAAAAATGCATTTCTGAAGGAATAAATAGTTACTTTCAAAAATTCCATAACGTATTATTCGTTATGGAAAGCTACTAAAAAAAATAAACCGATCTCAACAGTTCACCAATAAAGAAAAAATATTGCAACTGGGCAAAAACTGATACAGAAAAAGTCATAAACTTTGCCGAACACGTGCAAACAGTATTTGAACCCCCAACCCGCAGTATCATTCAAGAAGAATATGGTATACTTAAATATACACATATCAGCGAAACACATGAAAGCCTAGCTTTAAACATAAATAGGAGTGAAGAAAAAAATATCATTAAGCACCTCCAAAACAAAAAAACTCCAGGAGAAGACCGTATAAATGCAAAAATGCTTAAAGAACTACCACCTAAAGCAATTCGGCTAATTACTATCATCATAAACTGCACGTTCAGATTATGTTACTTTCCGGCTCAATGGAAAATAGCTCAAATAATTCTTATCCCAAAACCCGGCAAAAAACCACAATTAGTTACGTCATATAGACCAATAAGTATATTACCCATACTATCGACGCTCTGCGAAAAACTAATCATCAAAAGATTGAAAGATATACTGCGAGATAAAAATATAATACCTGATCATCAATTCGGCTTCCAAAATAAACACTCGCGTCTAGAACAAATAAGCAGAGTGATAAACGAAATAAGAAACTCGTTTGAAAAGAATAAGTATTGTACTGCAGCTTTTCTTGATAATAAAACACTTAGAACCGTTTTAAACGCGCCTTTGCTTGTACGAAACGAGGTAATAAGAAAAGATATCAACATGCCATCAATTACAGAAGAGATAGCAAGATATAAGGAAAGTTTCAAGAATAGACTCCTTACACACCCTAATAAATTGGCAGCGAACCTCATCCAACGATGGCAGCGAACCTCATCCAACGATCAGCATATATTAGCAGATTAAAACGATTCAAATCATTATTTTGAGAACTTTAAGAATACCTGCATATACAATTTTAATTTTAACATTGTAATATAACTGTTTTAACAAATTAGCGAACGGTTCTGACCAATGCGTGTTATTTAAATCATATGTAGTAAATATTTGCTTATTATCGCGGCCGAGCAGGGTGTGCTCTTCCCGATAAACTTTTTCGCGTGTTCGGCATTTTCCCGGTACGTTAATTATTTATACGAGCGTCGCACGACTGAGAGCACGATGTTTCAAAACAAACGGTCGCCCTAAACTATCTACCTACTATAGACTCACCTATCACGTATAGAAAAAGGTCCCTGTCAGCTGCGCCGAGAGCGCGTTCGGCGAGCTCAGACCGCTTTCAGACGGCTCCGCCCGATCTCGTATTTCTCGAAAACTTCAACGTATTTCGAAATATCCTTTCTCCCAAGTATTCTTGATAGCTTAGGGATGAGATTTAAGTAAAAAAATAATTTTCGATTTTTTCTTTGATTTTCGCGGGAAGGTCCCCTTAAGGTGTCCTCCCAAATCGATCTCATGAGAGAACTCTCACTATGCCAGTTGAAAATAGTTATTATTAATTGTTATATTAAATTATGAATGCACTTGTATAACGCGACGAGCTGAAAAAGGAAAAGCATTCGGCTACGATAACCGGGCGTGGGGTTGGCACTCGAGACATCTTTTATAGCATTCGTCCGGTAGATGGTTTTATATAAGGATGGTTTACAGCTGTGGAAACTCGTGGGAAAAGACAAAGGTGTGAATTAAGTTAATCAAAACTACTGCACAAGACAACCGAGATGTGTTAAGTGCGCAGGAAACCATGAAACATCAAAGTGTACAGTGCAAGGCAAAATCCAGAATGTTAAATG
>JAPYZR010011388.1:0-10247 GCA_030522945.1 Trichopria nigra
ATGCGTAAAATCGAATGTTACGCATACTATGGCAAAAAATAACGTATGCGACTCGTGCGAACGTTTTACACACTCGTGCCGATCGGCAACCACTCGTGGGTAAAATCGCATTTTACGCACTAGTAACGTAAAATACTATTTTTGTGCAGTTGTTTAATAAAGTGGATATCAACGCACTTTAAGCAAATTGCTGTTTTGTTGCAATAATTTTTAGTACTTCCAAATTCTTGACATCTCATGCATTGAGGAATATCTCTTTTTTGCGAGGTTCAATACTTACTATATTCATTAGTCAATTTATATCATATATATGTCTCTGTTATTTTCATTAGTTTCAATGATTTCAATTTCTATAAAGAATATATAGAGGAAGAGAGTCCTATTGTTAATGCATTGTTTAATATTGGTAAGTTTTTTAACTACATTTGTCCACGAGCTTCAATCTCTTTTTTATAAGTTCTTCAGTATCAACCGACGGATGGATGTGTTTAAGAAAAACTTTGTAACTTTTTTCCCGTTTACGTTGATATGTGTAAAATTCAGTATTGCTGTTTTTTTAGTTCCTCTACAATAGGGAGATAATTTTCTGAGGCACTTGGCTATTCAGGTTTTTCAACTGTCGTTTCATTTTCCATATTTGAACTTGTTTTCTTGGTGTTTTTTGAATCGTTGATTTTTGATTTTGATAAACCATATTTGACGATTCGCTCATTTTATTGTGGTCCTCTTCAGAAAATTTATTTTCTGTATTATAAATTGAATGTAAAAGTTATTGATTCATGACACATCACGAAATATCAAATATGGTTTATTATAAACACCAACGATCCTAAAAAAAAACACATATATTTTATTATTTATAAAAAGCATCAAGAGAATTTAAATGTATTGGTGTTAGTCTCATTTTTATACATAGATTTATATTTACATATTTTTAAGATTTATAACATGTATTTGTTGCAAATTATCTTTGAATTAGAGCCTATATAACAATTGGCGGCAAATCTATGATTGTAAAAAATAAAATTAATTCAGAACCCTTGAAATATATTCAAATATTTTGTTCAAAAAGATACACATATATATATATATATATATATAAAATTATTAAAAACATTAATTTCTACAAGGACCTTCGTTTCGTAAATGGTTTCTTACTCTTATATTTTATTCAGAGGTAAGTATTAGTCATAGAAGGTATAAGACTACCTGACGGCATTTAATATCACATATATATCACAATATTTCCATAATATTACATATATATCGCAAAAAGCTTACATGTCCGCTGTAATATTACTGTGATATATCTGTGATATTACATGCTGTTTGGGATACGACTATGGAATAAATTTACATATAGTTTACATATAATTTCCTTAGCCTGAAATCACATTACCAATTAATTACATCTTCTTCAATTTTATATTATATATATTAGACAATAATGATTAAAATTACATTCTAAAAGAAATACTTAAATTTTGCCAAGAAATGCCACTGAAATATTTGAATTAAATCAAATACTTGAATTAAACGAGAAAATTTAAAGAAAGTAAACAAGGTGTAAAGTATATTGGCGATTTTAAGACGTAATCATGTGAAGCCTTTATTTTCATAGTATACTATTCCACCATATATACTAGAATTTTTAATACAAGTGTGTGTAAAATATACTTTTAGGTTAGGTTTTGATTAAAGATTTTTTTTTCTGTTAATCCTACGATTAACTTATAGTTTTTACATACACATAATCATTGAAGTTCTCTTTTTTACCGTTTCTAATTCTATAGTTGAATTATATACATATTGTACACGATTTTGGACTCTTTTTGCCGCCAAGACAGGTCAGGATTTTAAATTACAAAAAAAAAACACACTCCAAAAATTACTCCAACATTAATCGTTAATTGTAAAGTTCATCTATATAAATTTGCATGCGTGAATGACCTCTAATCGTTGTATTATATATGTACTTATACGGCCATTGGATCCTAACAAATAGTAAATTAAACCTGGTCCATTTCACCGCAACTCGAAGCATAGCTATATATATATACATAGAGCGGTTCTCCGATACATAATGGCGTCGTTGATTTTTCTCCCGGATGCTGAAGGAAACAATTGCTATACCTCAACCATTCGACAGTAACGATTGTTGTTGCTGTTGAATGAAGATGTTTTCGATGAAGCGTGAATAGGTCACTTACTGGAATGCTCTCTTCATGAAACAGGTGACTCTGTCGTGAAGTTGGGCAATATCCGATACTTTGGCCGTTAAAGCGCGGGACACGGCAAGCGAGTTTAAACTTTCAATACTTGTACTGGGCGACCAGTCACGCGCGTTATTCTCTTATACGTCCTTATTTCAGAGCCGTTCGGGTACTCTCGGCAAAGCTGGTCGCAAACTTCCATTAAAACAATATGCGTTTAAAATAAAATCAAATTTCACAAGGAAAGGAACAAAGACCTCAATAAAAAAGTAACTCGACAAATGAAAAGTTCGTGGACAATTTTTCGAAATATTATTAAAATCTATATTATAATGTACAATTTCCTAATTCGCAACTTTTAGCGAATGACTCGTCAATCAAGCAAATTCTGCGTTGTTTTTATTGTCTTTATTCACAGAATTATTTATATTTTTTAATATGTGCATCAATATATATATAAAGTCTCATATCAACATAAATTTTCGTTAAAAATACCAACGTTCGAAGCATATTGCTCCTGTTTCCGCAGTGAAATAAAATTTAACTAATTTATCAAGTTTATGAAGTTTCGTTTATATATATACGAAATAAATTTATGGAGGGTAAACGTGTTTCTCCCATGAGTCTTCTTGACGTCGAACTTTTGTACGTTTCAAGTTTCCGACTTTAAATGTTTAAAAGTTCTCCTCTTGATCAAATATTAATCAAAATAGATCATCATTTTATTTATAGATAAATGAGTAATTTGGGCAGAAAAACCGCATGTGAGTAAACGAAGAAAATTATTGCGTTTGAAAACTTCACGAAACGCAAACAAACATGTGCAAGGAATACCTATAATCTTATAATGGGATCGAAACCCGACGACGAATATTGCTTTGAAAATAGGAATTACAAATATTATTTTGTTGGAAAAAAATACTTTTAGACATGAATGATTTCAGTTTGAATTTCTTTCCTTTAATAAAAATGTCAAAAATGGACGTTTCAACAATTTCTATTTTTAATCAGTAATGCGATATCATTGAAATTTGAATATAAGAAAACGTTATTAAAAAAAAAAAAAAAACCATAGTCTCCGACGGTTTTTTTTTTTTTTTGCTCGAAATAAACGAAGATTTGTTATTTAAGACAGTATATACGTAACCTCGTTTAATTAAGAAGACAAATGAGACTTGATAGTCATAAGAAGCCATTAAAGGCAACGCAAAATTTAAACGGGATCTTGTTCCTTTCGCTCTTTTTCGAATGCAAAACCTACTAAAGTCAGCATAAAATTATTTTTATCTCACTTACAGTTCATTGCACGCGAAAAAGAAAAGAGAAGAATAAATTTCTAGATATTTCAATGTGTATAATGCTCGCTTGCGTGTTAGTAAATAAAATCAACAAACCCCAAACATTTTCCCAAAATTCAAAATAATGTTATTTTATATAAAGTTCCTCTGCGAAACGGGCAAAGTTTACCCGATCGGAATCAAATTTAGCGCGCTTCGTTTCCCTATCTAAACGATCAAATTTCTGGAGCTTTACATACCTATAAGAAAATCGACCATCAGAAACGGGTGATCCAAAAATATGTAGTATATTACTGCAGCTTTGCATATATTTCACGATGCACTGTATATATATATCCTCTCTATTTTTCTTCAAGTGAAAATCGAACTTTACGTCCTTTTTAGGTTGATATTCTATTCTTAAAAATTGATATTTGCTCTCTCTCTCTCTCTACTTTCGACCAATTTTAAGTCGGAATTGACGGTATACGCAACGATATTATTTTTCGTTATACAATCGCTCATTCAAAACTAGATTAATTGCTCATTTTTCTTCAATTCGGCCCATGCTATATACATTTTATTCTATATAGGTCAGAAATGCCTTCTTTTTTAGAAATTTTGAAAGTTTAGAAGTATTGATTATATATACGTGTGCGAAAAATCTTCCAATTATGTAATGAGAACATTGATCATTTTTATCAATAATGTCGTGAATTTAATCTGGAAAATGTCTTGCTTCTTAATGCTAACAATACGTCACTTAGATGTACCATTCAAAGAAGTTGAATTTGTTTTCGAGTTGAGTTTGCATTAAACTCCTTTGGGATGGAATATCTTTGCCAGACGTTGAAAACATTTCACGAATAATTTTGGGTAACTGCTATAATGATAATATATATACTAATTACGACGTTTCAAAGTAATTAAATACGTTTACGATCCATTTACATTTTTATTAAGTCATTTCAGTTATGCCTAAATCAGAAAACCTGCACATTTTTCTCTATCACTAAAACATGCGGTATGCATGTGTGTGTGTGTATAATCTAGTAGGGGATAATATCAGATCGTCCATGGCGAAAAATTGAATCCAATTCCATAGACGTTGACAGTACGTTAAATTTTGAATAGCGAGAAGCAACCGAGTCAAAATAATGACAGCATATAAACATTCATCACTTGATAAGTAAACAAGTAAACACTAAAGTAACGGCACAGCTCCAAAATGTATAGGATACAATACAAAATATATAATAAAATTGTCTTAGATTCACAGTAGACAGAAAACTATTCAAAGAGACAGAAATGTTAAAAGACTATGACGACTGAATGTTCATTTCTTTAAAATAGGTTAAATAATCACAATAAGTACGTCTATACACTTTGACCTGACTAATCGTATATGTAATATATTTTCCCCCACAAATCAGAAAATAGTCTTTCAGGTAGCCATATTAGACATATATATATATAAGTTCGGTGGACCTGATGGTAGAATATTCAGTAGGAGTAGAGTCAGTAGACGAGCTAGTTGAACAAGATTAAACTCGTACGAAAAAACAAAAGTTAAATTCAAAAGCAACAAAAAAAATGGAGAACGAATACAGGAAAATCACATTACAAAACAAAGAAAGTCCAGCAATAAGAATAGGTGCTGATTATCAGGCAACAGTTTTACAATGGGCAGATGAACCTCGCCGCCGCTTAGAGCCGTGTACGGATAATAGTACGCTGATATGGAGTCCAGTAGGAGATGAACGTTGTGAAGTGATCAAATATACTAAAGCAGTTAGGAGTTCCAATGAAAAAAAATTTCAAATATTGTACGACGAACATGGGTGCATTAATCAGATAAGACTCATTCACTGATGATGAAGAAGCAGAAATGTGTTCGGAAAAATGATAATAATTGACGATCGAAAGAATCATTCTAATTATAACACAAATATATAAGGTCAAAACTCGATTAATATAAATTTATCTTGTTGTGTGAGTGCTATCCTGAATTTATATTTAGTTATAGATTTATATATATATATTATATATTATATATGTCTGAGAGGAATAAATTTATACAATTATAATACGATATTATTTATTTCAAAATAAATTAATAAAGGAAGTGATTAACAAATTTATCCTGGATAAAATAAAAAGGATTTATTAAATGCACTAAGTCGCAATTTTAAAACGATTCAATTTATTTTATAGACTTGTCATGGAAATCTGGATCTGATATTTTCACAATTTGCATGACCGGTAAAACTTATAGATGAACAACAATTTTCAGCTGTTGTCGAAAACAAAGGGACAATAACTCCAAAGTTTTATATACCAGAGTTTGTATACTGTGAAATTTTGAAAGTACGATATACTTAATATATGGCATGTAATAAACATGCATTCGAAATTATTGTAGAAATTATAACTTTAGTCTCATTAGAATCAAAATCAGCTTTAAAATATATTATCCCCTACTAGATTATACACACACACACACACATGCATACCGCATGTTTTAGTGATAGAGAAAAATGTGCAGGTATTTTCTGATTTACGCATAACTGAAATGACTTAATAAAAATGTAAATGGATGGTAAACGTATTTAGTATTAGTATTATTATTTAGTAGTCGTAATTAGTATTGTTATATTATCATTATAGCAGTTACCCAAAATTATTCGTGAAATGTTTTCAACTTCTTGCAAAGATATTCCATGAGAGCACTGTTCCGGCCAGAATCCAGTCTGAATTTCCACACGGGTATCGGTAAAAGTTGCCTCTTAAATATGTTACTTTTATGTTAAAAGTATGTATACATTACAGCAGTTTAATAGTAACTCTGACATTCGTCAATCTGCAACCGCTCTGAACACCATTAGGTTCAGTAAAATATACCGACGAGAAATAAGTTAACATTGCTTAAAGTATTTGTAACATTTGTACAGTATAAAACGTAATTTTTACGCGTCAGGACAACACAGAATACTTGTGAACTAGTAGAATTAACTGGTTCGCAAGTTAATACTACTTGGATGGTCGTTACAAATACTGAACTCGTTTACTTGACTCCCTAAGTAAAATGTACAAGAAAGACCTGTTGTCCATAAGATAAGTACTGGTCAAATAAGTAGAATTTACTAGTTTTCAAGTAAATTTTACATTTCTTTTTTTTGGCAGTTATTGTTTTTTTTTTTTTTTTCCACATTTCTGGTGCTTGAACAACATCAGTGCCCATCATGGACTGCTTAAATCCCCTCTTTCGGGGATTCATATTTTCAATGCTACTTCTTCGGAATACTTATGCTTCTTGCGATATTTTATGAAGTGGCAAAGTTGTTCGTTTGATATATCATCCGATGGATACCGACTCGGTTCAAGGTGCAGGCGGCACTCCTCCGTCTACAAAACACGCCTCATATTCACCACCTCTTCTTACCCCTGGTTTTTCTTCTTCTTCTGATTCAAAACGTTCAATTTTCCTCTCCATTTTTTCGCTCATGAACTTCACTCTTAGACACTTTCAACCCTCGTCGACTTTCCACACCAATTGGAAGTTTTAGAAGAAATCTTTTATCAGTAGGTATCATTAAAAAAAGTATGTGGTGAAGTTACAGAAAATTTCGGAATCAAGAATTTTTATTTTTTACCATTACGTTAGAAGAAAAGAAAGTTACTAATACGTTGAATGCATGATAAACGACTGTATTGTTGTATTTAAAAAAGGAAGTAGAAGCGATTTTAATTTTATTGCTCGAAATAATAAAAAATCAAACAGTTTATATTGAATAGCAAAGTATCTTCAGTGAAATATTTTTTATTAAATGGTATAAAATATCTGATAGCCGATAATATCGATTATTGCGGATTTATAAAATGTTTATATACTCCCCTTACGAATTTTCTCTGCGTGTGTGTAATTGAAACGAACTAATCCTGCAACATGAAACAAATGTGAACACATCTGGTTGTATTGTACCAATTTTTATAGACCTAATTTAATAAACGTATAATATTAATAGCTCTCTTTTAAATTTACGATCCTTTACGCAAATAATTGATGCGCATGAAAGTATATATATATACATTATTCGACTTTATGAACGGGACTTTCAAGTTCCTTAAAATTGAAGTTAGTTGTCTATTGTATTGTTCGTATGACATATCATCGACAAATATTTTTTAGAATTAAAATTAATTCTAATTATAAAATCCTGGATTCTTTTTAAACTTACTGAGGTAATAAATAATCTTCAAATGATTATTAAACGCACATTTATAAAAAAAAAATATCTATTTGTAAGGTCGTTGATCTACTTTCAAAAATGATTTTCCCCAAAATTGCAATATTTAATTGTGGTATGTATGTGCGTGTTATTAGCGAAATAAAATAGTTAAATCATATTTATTTATTTTATATATTTATGCAACACGGAATCTTGATGAAGTACCGATCCCTGGTCGAATCAGAATATTTATACACGGCATACGCCCTCTAGCTATGCACATATTAATAATCGATATGTAGTTTCGGTCGGATACCTTACCGAAGACCAATAATTGTGGCGCAATGGAATATCGCGAGCGTATGCATTAATAATAAACCGATATTCCTTCTTAATACCCGTTTAAAAAGCATTATCTTCGGAATATTAACGTCAACAGCTGGGTAGGGGAATAACGTTCAGTTTAGCTCGTACCTGATGCTCTTATTTTCCTATAGAACTGAATTTTTCACGATTTTTTAAACTTTATTCCAGATGCACCACAGTAGAAAATAATGCCGGTTTCTGTCCAGTTTTTCTGACCTAATATACTAAAAGTAACGAAGCCCACAAAATAGTCATAAACTGGTCTCAGTTTCAACTGCAGGAGATTATTGAAATATGTTTATTTTGTTACAAATTAACGTTTGATCGCATGTAGGAAAACATTTTTTCCAAAGACTTTTTTTTTGTATTGCATGAAATTATCGACTCTCTAAATGTCTTGGAGTGAAATGTCACTCGACAAAGAATGTTCAACTCCTGCTTTCGACCCGATTTAGCTCTATCACGATAATAAAAAAATTATATTCATATATATATATCCCTAATAGAAATTAATAGTGGCGTTGTATCGATTTTATCGTGATTAGAATAATTACCGTTTCCAGACTGGAAAAGTATGTAGTCCCCATATATACATGATCTAAGTAGAAGCTGCCTAGTTTTTATCTATAGGAAAAAACTGCATAGATTAAAAATCGTGAAAAACTTTCCTTCTATCATCATTATCATCAATATTATATATTATCACAGCCATTATTTTGATCTCTGTCAATATTTCCAAGGCCAACATTATTGATATTATTGATGTGACAAATTTTTCATTTCCTTCTCTTTCTTCATATTCTTCGTTGCTAACGCGATGGACATTATTATTATTTTCCTTTTCTGTTCAACTTGTATTTCCTAATACCTGACATTTGCAATTTAGCAAAAATGGTTCATATCTATTATTATTAAAGTAATTTGCATTAATAAATATAGCACTGTTAAATTATTTAACTCTTTTAATGTTGCTTTATATTTTCGGTTCACGTTCTTTCTTTTCCATCTGCAAATTTTAATGAATTGCTTTATTTTAACATAAAAAAGAATTTGTTATAGAAATAGTCATATCATGTATTTTATAGACAAAAGTGATATAGAAACGAGGCAGAATTTACAGCAATGTTCAATATCAAATTTATAGATTTTCTAAATAAAATCTAGACAGAATCGAGTGATTTTCTCATACAGATTTTATGATGGTTTCCGACATACGACCTTTTCAATAAAACGGAATAATTTCTGCCTGGGATTGTCTATAAACAGATGAAAAGAGTGATCAAATTTAAAAATAGGTCGAATAGATTTCCACAAAAAAATTCCCAAAATCGAAGAATCAAAAAAATGTTTGTTAGCGATTTCAATAGTGCGCCCACATTGCGTCAGACGAAGTAATATTGAAAAAGTCTGTAACGTTTCTAAAACATAGACATTTCGTAACGGTTATGTTAATTATGAGAACATATTCCATTTTCACCTGATCCCATTTAAGTAAAATAAAAGCATTTGATCAATTAGGAAACATTAATAAGATTTCAACTCGTTTTATAGTATTAAATTTACTTATTATTTATCGAGACTTTAACGAGAAACTTTAGTCTGAGCTAAAGGATCGAAGTTATATTGAATTTCTTCTCATAAAATTAAACATTTCTGACTTTTGTTTGACCAATCGCAAGATTCCGACCACTGATATATAGAGTTAATAAAATCTCCAAATATGTCGATCACTTCCTTATTATTATGTATAGATTAAAAATTAGGAAAACAGTTTACTTGCCTTATAACAAATTAGGTAATTAAGTTTACAACATAAATAGTGATATCTGCTAAAAAAGATATCGGCACCGTATATCCTACTATATTTATTTAGTAGTTCCAACTATTTCGTTTCTCCCATATACGATCTATTTGAATATTTTTTAAAGTATAATTATGCCCTCGTTTACTATATGTTTTACTATTGTAAAATTTCCTCATTGGTCTAATAAATTATTGTTTTTAATTTAAAGCTTTAATTGAGCTTGTAAATGAATTTTTAACAAGACATTTGATTTTATATATTAAGGGGGTTCTAAAGTAGAACAGTTACCGACCTAACCCCGAAATACGAAAAATGTAAATTATAAATGATTGAAACGTTTTTTCAAAATTTGGGCTTT
>JAPYZR010011389.1:0-41677 GCA_030522945.1 Trichopria nigra
ACATTTCGGGGACATATATTTTATCTTTGGTACATTTTGAGGACGATGTGTCTACTTTGGGGACGTCCCCGAAATTTTCTTATATCTTTGGTCAAGTTTTAGGCAGGTTGTGACAGTTAGGTTAGGCTAGTTTTAAGCGGGGGGGTCCGGGGGGCCCAGCCCCCCGCCACGCACCCTCCCCCCCACGCGCCGCCTTCGGGGGCGAAGATAGTATAGGGGATTCCCCGTTGTTTCGCAACGTTTTTCGGGACAGTCCCCAAAATGTACCAAAGATATAGTTATATATATGTATATTTCCCTAGTATAAAATAAGATCAATTTATGGCCATTTTTTCTTTACTCCATTACTTTTAACACAGAGGCCACAAAAATTGGGCAGAAACCGGTGTCGTTTTCTACTAGGTTTACTTATTATATTTTTTGATATTCAATTGTATTGGGTTTCATTGGTTCAGTTCATTGGTGGGATATTCCATCAGTTTTTAATTTTTAAATTTCCTTTTCGTTTTTTTACATTTCCTTAGTTTTTCGGCAAGATTTGCGCAAGAACCAATAGCAGAATTAATACAGTAATGATTAATTTGAATAAAATTAATTTCTTCGCCGTATATAAATTAATCGTACGACCTGATTTCGATCGAAATTAAATCAACAGGTTATATCGTAATCGTTGTTGAAATGTCGAGATTATATGCAAAAATGTACTTTTCAAGGAAACCTGCCAAGATTAACCATTCAGTTCACGAATTCAATATTTATCAGCATACATTAATATTATTAATGTTTATATTTATAACTGAACTTTGAAATATACAAAATTCAACAAAATTTTAATTTTTAATTTTTATATTTTGTATTTTAATTTTTTACAAAAAAAAAAAAAAAAAAAAAAAAAAAAAAAAAAAAATAAAAAAAAAAAAAAAAAAAAATTAAAAAAAAAAAAAAAAAAAAAAAAAAAAAAAAAAAAAAAAAAAAAAAAAAAAAAAAAAAAAATTAAAAGTTTGTTTAGTACAGAAAAAATGTTTTAATTTATAAGGAATGATTGATTTATTACAAATATTTCTTTATAATAATAAAGTTCGAAACATTTTTGTTATGAACAATCATTTTTCGATAAATTATAATAAATTAATAATTTTCATTTAAATATCTGTTGCATTTCAAGATGTAAAACCTGATATTAATGAATGAAGTAGAGTTGTAACATACACTGTATAAATGCAAAAAAATTTGAAACCGACTTGGTGATAAAATATAAAATTTGAAAGAAAAAAAAACATCAATACTTGGTCCGACCTATACGGTGCGGGTCGAAGTGATTTCGAAAATCTATTTATGTTATTATACGAACAAATTATGGACACATGGTGATTAACCAAGTTTTTCAAAAGTACGGAGAACATATTTTTTTTTTTAATATTAATATACTATACAAACATTTTTATATGATGAGAGTGCGCTTTACTAAGAGTACATACTTAGTAAAGAAAGCGCACGGACAGAGCACATAAAGAACACACAATGAGTACAGAAAGAGTACTAAAAGAGGGCAGAAAGAACAATTAACGAGTACATAATGAGTACAGAAATAGCACATGAAGATCACAGTAAAATAACATCGTAAATACAGAATTATTACAGAAATAATACTGAAAGAATACAGAAAGAATACAAAAATAGTATACAGAAATAATACAGAAGTAGTTCCGAAAAATAGAGCATGAGTACAGAAAGAGCACATAAAGAAAACAGAAATGCATGGAAGTAGTACACCGTAAGTACAGAAATAGTAACGGAAAATTTCGACATCCGAACAAGATCTGAAGAAATCCTTACTATCAATATAAACAAAAAGAAAAACCATTTACATAAATAACGACAAAACTTTTTCATAAATAAACGATATCTCAAATATCTATAAGATAATGCCTTACGACGACAATAGTTGCCTTATAGGTCCGATTCCTCTTCCATCCTCAGTGAAACCTCAGTGAAACCCTCTTTCTCCTTTTATTATCTCCCTTACATATTCAAACTCTCTCCTCAGATTTTCAATATTCTCACTCTCCCTTTCATACACAACCTACACTTTCTCCCCTCCTCATTCACCCAGTACCCATATTCCCCTTTTCCTCATTCCCACATCTTCACCTCGCTATTCTAACCAAAAACTATTTCATTCATTCCTCTTGTACATCCAAACCTTGGTATTCCATTCACCCTCTCATTACTCACACACGACTTTTACATTCTCACTTTCTCCCTTCTTTCTTGTTCATCTACTTCAAAATCTCTTTCCCTCAATCATTCCCATTTACTCTCTACCCATACATTTATAGCTGATTCGTTCATCCCTCCTCTTCTAAGATAATTTCCTCTTTCAACACTCTCTCTCTCTCTCTCTCTCTCTCTCTCTCTCTCTCTCTCTCTCTTGGTCATTCACTCCTATCCTTCTTTTTTTCCTCCTTTTCCTCCTTTTCTCCCAATTTCTCCTCCCTCTCCTCTCTCTAGTTTTTCCTCAAATTTGAGTATCCACCTTCAATTTATTCCTTTTTAATTCCTTCGTTACTCCATACCCTGGCGTTACCGTTTCCAGTCCTAAGACCCACTTCAAATATTTTTTCTGCACCGCTTCTACCTCCTTCCATTCCTTATATACCCATACCTCCACACCATAAAAAAGGATTCCTTTTAATATATTATCAAACAATTTTAACCTACATCTCACATCCCCTTAAATTTTCCCTCTTCGCATACCCACCCCATTCCCACTCTAGCTTTATACTTATCCTCACTCTGATGTGCACATTTTCTCTTCTACTTCTACCTATGTATAATATATCACAAACAATGTGTGTGTGTGTGTGTGTGTGTGTGTGTGTGTGTGTGTGTGTGTGTGTGTGTAAAACATATATAAAAACATAAATAAAAGAAAATTGTTTAAATATTATACTTTTTAATATATGGTATACGTGTACTTTGTATGTATTGCTGTGAAGATCATTTCACTTGTCATTCAAATGTGCCTTGAAAGATACTATAGAAAGTTCAATAAAACCGTCTGCTCTGTATGTACAGAACTGCTCTATACCATTCTTCCGGCAGCATTCAGAAGTTCAAATCCGAATGTGCACCTTGGCCTCGGTTTAGTTGTCGATTAATCGTTAATCGAGACCGGAAGTTCCAGAAAGGACCAAGAGCGTTGACCGATTCGTGATTCGACGATGTCAGGTATCACTACCTATATGTACGACTGAGAATCAAATATACTCCTAAAGAAAAATAAAAAATAAAAAAAAAAAAAAAAAAAAAAAACAGAATGAACTGGAAATCCAACTTGAAAGTCTATCATTATTGTTGCACAATAATTTGCCGAATTGTTTTTTCTTCTTCTTCGCGTATAAAATGCAGAAAGCGTGAAAAAACAACACGCACAATTACGTCAGACGTGCGATAGTTTTGAGGATAGCTGGATTTCGAATAGGTAAAATGCGAAAAATAAAAACTCCCGTCTTAACATTTGCAATATATATAGTTAAAATGTCATCTGTAGACAGCGCAGTACTATTTAAGGATTCCAATTTGCAAGTGACTTGCGATTCGAGTATATAATACACAGTTGTCGGAAATGACTCTTGCATCACTGTGTATTAAAGTTTTTTTTTTATTCAATTTCACGTAACTTAATCGTTACTTTATGATGTATATCAACCTAAAATCGACATTTTATACTTTACTTAAATAAGATAAAGTTCTATCTAAAACAGGAGAATATAGGCTGTACAGAAAATGTTTTCATGAATATGTGTTTCCGCGCTGCTCTTGTACACCGGGTGTTCTAAAAGTAAAAAGCCAAAGCGTGAAATTTCCACATTGCTATCTTGTTTGCAGGTATACATTTATCATTATCACTGATACATCCACTTAAGAAACTAATTTAAATATCCAAATTACTATATTGATTAATTTTGCTTTTTATATATGAACATATAGTCATATATAAAAACTTAAAAGTTTTGTTTTGTTTTATATACTACCTTAAGTAAATGATTCATTTAAAAAAATCTTAATGAAAATTCTTACAATACTATTTGATACAATTTTTTCATAATACATTCATGACCCAAAATAAGAATTAAAAAAAAATATATATATATATTTAGTTACATTGCACCGATTTGAGGTATATTTTCCAAAATCACTTGAGATATATTTCATTTTTATAAAAAAACACAAAAATAAAAAAAAATAAAAAATAAAAAAATGTTAAAATTAATAATATTTGAAATACTTTTCCAGGATACCATTATTCTATTAAAGAATGCATTAAAATTAAATCTTTGAAAGAATATTATTATCAAAACATTTCCAAAATACTGTCTGAAACATTGTCACAGAGAAGTTTCAGTAACATTTCAGAAACCGTAAGTGTCCTACCTCGGAAACGTTTCTAATATAACATTTAATTGTAAAACCCCCTTTCTTATTCTTTCAACAAAAAAAAAAAGAAACGTCTTTTTTTCAATTTTACAATAAAGGAAATCAAATTTTTAAGCTATAAGATACAATTTTCATGTTTTTTTTTCACGTATTTGTAGATCATAATATTGTAGATCATACATTTGAAACGTTCCTGAGGTAGGACATAACTGAAACGTAACTGGAACTTCACTGTAACGAAACGTTTAGTGGGAATGGAGTTTTTTTCTTATCTTTCGAAATTCGCTCGCAGATTAACGGTATCTGCCTCCATTTTTTTTCACAATGACGGCTTAAACATAAAATATTGTGTATTTCTTAAACATTGTTTATTGGAAAATTTATTTCCAAATAATCGTATTTTTTAGAACAACATAGCCGCGTTCGAATCTTGCTACATCATCATATCTGGTGTCATGAATATTTATACTGACAGATATAACGGTCGGTAAATTCCAAATTCAAGATGGCGTCCTTAATCCCTGATATTAACTGGCAAGCAAACATTTTACAATGCCTGTTCAGCCTAAGTGGCCTGACGAATTTTCTCTGCATGTTTCGAAGGTCGCTGATTGCAAATGCGCTGTCAGATTTTCAGAATTAAAAATGGCGGATCCATCATGGCGGTTAAAAATCGAACGAATTTTCTATTCCCATGAAAATTGGTATTGAAGCGTTTTCGGGGTCGCCGATTACGAATCCGCTGTCGGATTTACAGAATTCAAAATGGCGGATCCAATATGGCGTCAAACAATTTTGTAAAATTATCCTTTTTTTGTCTGCCGTGGCAATATGCCTTGCCACGGCAGTATATACGGCCTTAATTAATCTTGTATTGCCAGTGGGGAGAAGTTAATTGATTGTTTTCTTCTAGGTGAACCGGACTTGATCTTCTTCGACGAAGATGAATTCCTGTATAGATTTTTACGGCCGTGCAAATGGTATCCCAAGAGTGCATTCGGACTGGTAAGAGCTTTGATACGCTTCGTTTCCTCGTTAAAATTGCATAAGACCCGAATATGGCTAAAGCATGTACAAAGTGCTGCAAATTATTCATCCGCATAATCTGCAGTAGGGTTTTTATTTCGTTTAGATCATTTAAAATTAATATCAGGGTAAATTGAACGTTTACTCGGAGTAAGTTTTGAAAATTAACTATATAGCGATGAATATATTTTATTCCCCCCCTTTTATTTTGTACCTAGACTTTCATCATCGCAAATTTAAAAACCTGAAGATAAACAATATTAAAGATTTGATTTATTATATATAATACAATTTACAATAATAAAGTACAATTTATTTTCCAAATAATGGCAAATTTATAAACGTATATTAATTGTTCATGCGCAAAATATCTCTACATCTGATGCTGCTTTCCGTTATAAATATACTTTCGGTACAAGCTATAGAAAATCAGTTTCCTCATTTCAGATTTCTTGTTCGTCTTACTCGACTGGTGTAAAGTCCTAATATAGTAACGGATTTCATTTATATCTCTCATTACGTTATATCGAATTGCACACCGTTCGTCGAACGGATTTGATTGCTCCACTTTAACGTTTTTGAATTTTTATCATTTTTTTCACAAAATTCTTTTTTACAACGATTACAAGTTCCATCCAATTCGTTTAGATGGAAAGTTGTCAATAAATTGGCAAATACTGAAAAAAACAAAATACACTTTTGCTCACGTGTTTATGAAATCGTATTTGTTCTATGGAGATTCAAAACGATGATGCGCAAAGTAAACATTTACGCACTAAGCCTCTTTTTTCATACTTACAGATGAAACGATTCTTCCAATATCGGATCAATTATCCCCGGTATTGCAAAGATCTACTTCCGAGTAAAGAGAGAGAGATTTTAGTATCCGGGATCATCACACCATTACCGAAGCGAACCCCTGATGGGATTCGAGTGGTACTTGTCGAAGGTGGAAAAAAGTGGAAGCCCAAGGAAGTTTCTTTGGATCAAATTTATAAAGGCATTATGCTTCACCTCGACGCCGCCATTACAGAACCTGTGACGCAGGTAATTTTCATTCGTTTCATTTATACTTTAAAATATTCAATGTTTATGTTCTATATGTGTATATTATTCTCGCTTTTCTCAGCCAATAAAAAAAATGGCTATTGCGGAATATTACAATACAAATGTACCAATATCGATAGGAAATTTCTTTGTTGTATCATCAAGTTTTTATATACTTGCGATAATTGTCGTATTCGTAATTAATAAATACAATCGTTTCAGGTAGCGGGGATTCGAGTTATCTTCGACATGGAAGGACTCTCTTTAAGTCACGTTACATGTTTCACCCCAAGTTTCGCCGGCGCTGTTGTCGATTGGGTGCAGAATTGCCTACCCTGTCGATTGAAAGGAATTCACATCATAAATCAGCCGTTCATATTCAACATGATTTTCACTCTATTCAGACCTTTCCTTCACGTGAGTAACGTTTTCATTCAGAACCGAAGAAAAAAGGCTCAACAATCCTGCGCCTACATTATTATAAAGTACATGCTGACCATAAACCTAACATGATATAAAGAATTAATGATAATCAAGAATGGTATTTCTGATTTTAGGAAAAGTTACGAAAGAGAATATTCTTCCACGGAACCGACAGACGGTCGTTATTGGCTCATGTCCCTGCGGAGGTGGTGCCGGTAAGATACGGCGGACAATTGGAACTTTCCCCAGAACCAATCGGCGATCCCCTATGGAAGTATTTCTGCAATTTTGACGAAGATTTCGAGGGTATGTAACGTTCATTTCACTGGACACCTTTTCAACATTTTAACGTTCGCGTGACGTTCCTTTGCTCCATTCTTGCTGTAAAATGTTTCGTTTCATTCGCAATTGTCGGTTGGAATTCAATACAGAAAAAAAAAAATTCAAATTTCAATGAACATTCGAACCACTAAACTTGTCAACGTTTCCATTTCAGCGATAAACAAAATCGGATACGTAGCGAAAATGGGAAAATCATGATGTCCATTAATCCGCGCCCATCGACGATCCCACGGTGCTGAGGAAAAGAAAGCTTGCTCTAATCGCTGCTTTCGTTACTTTATATTGACAATAATTAGACGGTAATCAAGGACGCACGAAAAATAAAATAGCATTAATTTTGTTTGTTAAATTATAATTTAGAATAAAACATAAATATAGATTTTTTTTTATATCGAATTTCGTTTTATTTTTGATATTTCAAATATATCTGTACAAGTCCTGTTGTGTAATATATATATATATATATATATATATATAGATATAGCTATATCTATACTATATTAAAAAAGAAAAAACACTAACGAATCCCGGTGGGCAAACGAGAATCACGTACCTCAATTGTATATAAAACGAATAATTCACCACATATACCTATGTACACAAACAGGCATTTTATCGATTGTCCATCAACAGTGTTTTTATTTTCTCTACATCCTATCCTAACATGCTGTGCATTTCCCGCTTTCGAACTTTATTTTTTTTTGTACTCCCTTGCTAAAAAAATAAAAACGAGTCTTAAAACCGAATATACATCACCTAAGGAATACTCGATCGCGCGAGAAACGCGTTACTTTATGCATAAAAGTAACGTTCATCTTCGCCACCATATCCTGGACGGCACGCGTGGAATATTAAAACTATAACAATAGTCGCCGAGAGATTAACATTGACGATAATAAAAGTAATATTATTTTCATAATAATAATAATAATAATAATGATAATGATAACAGTACGATTTTCACCGGTGAATAATCCATAATAACCATCGCGCTTTAACTATACTGACGTTAAAAAAAGGCTACTAAAGATTCATTTATCGCCGTGCGAAAAATCAATTGATTACGGTATTCGCGAATAACCTATACATACGGATACTGAAACATTTTGGAACGGAAACGGAGATCGTTGAAGTGGCGATTTCGACGAACCGTTAGAAATTGGCTCGATTTCTCGTTTGGAAGAAAACGATTTTTCAAATTTGGCGCTCCATTATTTTTTCTTAATATATCCATACGAGTTGATTTCTGAAACAGACAAGATAAGATTTAATTACTTAATATATGTATTATAGTATTTATTATATATTTTTCTGTTTATTGTAATATTATATATTATTATTATCATCTTTATTAAGTTGAAATCAATTCGATCCATATTTCTCGGTATAATTTCAATGACGTGTTCAAATATAATTTGTTTGAAATATAATTTGTTTGAAAATTCGAAAGAGTCCTTTTCGTAACATGTGCGTAAAATGGAATTTCACGCACGGCTTACGAACATTATTTGATACTGGACGAGGAAAATTCGATTTTACTCATATCCATATCAAAGAATGACTTTTCGAACCTGTATTTGGGTCCTCTTTCGAATTTCTTAGATAATAATAATAATAATAAAAGAACGAAAATACGCAACGAAATTTGTTTAATGTTAACGACTAAGCAAAAATGATAAAAACAAGTAACATTGAAAGTTATGAAATACTTCAAAGATTTATTAAACAATACGGATTGAAAACAAACGCGAAAACTGTAAATAATTCCTCTATATATGATTCTTTCTAATATTATTTTATTTACTTTTTAGGTTAGATTTTTACTCTAAATCGCGAATTTCGAGGAGGCCAGTCGCATTGTTATCGAACGCGAATTCCCACTGGCCGTTTTATCACCTATTTTGCCGATAAACAAAGTAATAACAGTTCATTTTTTGTCAAAACATCGGGTGTCCAAATTTAATTCAATGTAGATGATAGTAAAATAACTTTCCAATACAATTTTCGTTAAACTCAGCAAAAAAAAAAAAAAAAAAAAAAGAAAAAAACAGAAACCAAGAGTTAACTCGAGATACCTTCCCAACCCCAAAAAAAACCTTCTTTTTTTTTAGTTACAAAAAACGTATTCTTTTTGTCCTACAATGAAAAACGCGAACAACTTTCGCGTTTCTTTTTTTTTCAATTCTGACCTCGGATTCCGATTCAGAAGCTCAAGTCGTATAACAATTGACTATAGATTTTAAAAATTCAAAATGGCGGTTCCAATATGGCGGACACATTATTTATTTACATTATGAAGGAAGTTTTTTATAATTGCTTGTATTCGCTTTAAATGTGTTACTCTGTGATTTTCATGGTATAGCTTCTTTTACATTATATTTAATTTACATATTTTCGCCTTATTTATTTTTCTATTTTTATTATATTTCTTTATACATTTATGTTTTTCATTTTTACGAAAATAACTTTTCGAGATTGTTTGATAGAGCTGTCGCGTTAAAACTCCCTACTATAGTGAACATTTTCCAGCGCGATATCAATTTTTTAATTCCGTCGCCATATTGAACCAACATATTTTGAATTTTGAAAATCTAGTCAGTTATTATACAGCTTGGGCTTATGTACGTACACTCAGAATTTCAAAACATGTTCGCGTTTTTTATTACAGCGCAACAAGTATCAGAAAAATACGTTTTTTTTTTTGAGGTTATAGCATACACATGAGGTTAGACTACACAGTCTGGTACTTTTTGTAAATCCATTAAGAAAATACTAAAATTATTTCTAGACCAATCTGTCAAGATTAACGTAAACTGGGTATGAAAATGATCGGTTGAAGACGTTTACAAATGAGTCTTAGTTGAAAAAATATTTATGCAAAAATCTCACCATCGAATTCCTGGTCGCACTTGAGTAATAGTTCTAGCCACTGGCTACCAGAAACCCTCGGTATTTGAAGAGTTCCACCGTAGCACTCCGGCAGACATTTTTGAGAGATGTATTGGTGGAGGGATTTTCGGTCCGTACCATGGAAAATTATCTGTTGAAATAAAGTAAAGTTGAAAAGAAGGATTTTTTACGACTTTTAAGTAAACATTCGTGTTTACTGTAAATTTAGTTTACACTTATTATACCTATTATTCCCCATTAAATCATTATTACAAGTATTCCCTAGTAAGAATCAAAGTGTCCGCGAAAGAGTAGAGGGATCCAAATCACTTTGGATTTGGATCGCCGTACGTCACTCTTACTTTCCCATTTTTACTTATATAGCTCCTATTACAAGCCACCGGGTGGGAAACATTGTAACTGTAACTACATGAAAGTAATAACTTGGATTGCATTGTTTCTGATATGATACATTAAAAAGAAAATACTTATTAACAAGACAATGTGACTCTAATCCAAGAAATATCATGTACGATCAACAGCAAAGAAATGCTACAGATCTCGAAAAGAATAGACCACCTTTATAAAAGTTTTAGTTGGATAAAAACGCGGAATGAAACTCACCCTGCTCTTCAGTTTCTCCCTGAGGAACGGTTTAAACAGGGCAAACACCATATTGAATACGTAGGGTTGATTAACGATATGGATATTCTTAATCCTCAAAGGGCATGCGTCCTGCAGCCAGTCCACAATTCTCTTTGCAAATGGCGGCGTAAACTGCCAAGTCTGCTGCAGTGTCAGACCGTCCATGTCGAAGATGACGACAGCACCGGCAATCTGCGATGTAGGCTCCAGCATGGCGGCCTCCAGATACAATACGCAACCTTTAAAAACTTCGTCCAGAGAGCATTTGTTGTGCTTCCATTTCTTGCCGAGTTCGATGATCAGAATACGTCGGCCATGCTGGTCACGTGTCGGCAGTACCGTGAGGATATTGTGTTCGAAGATGTTCTTCTCGCGACTCGGTTTCAGGTTATCGTACACGTTCGAATGCTTCACTTTAAAATTATAATAATTCTTGACTAACTTCAACGACGATTCTGGATAGTACTTGCAGGGTCTCAGGAACCTTATGAGCCAGGCGTCGTTGTCCACCGGGCAACGCAACTCCTTTTCAGCTGTAAAATTGCAGTTAATTCAATAATCGAACAACAATAAACTCACTGAATTGCAATTCTTAGATGTTATGCTCGCTTCATAGCCACAAAAGTGACTCACCAATTGTATTTTTTTCTTTTCTTTTCTTTTCTTTTGATTAAACCGTACACTGCATAATGGAAGGTTTTCAAATTACACGGGGGAACACGTACCTTTAAGCAATTGTCTAAATTGTTCCAGAGCTTTTTTCTGAATGTCTTCCGATTCCCGCAGTTCTCTTTTCGCCACTTCTTGGATTTCCTCGGAAGGTGCCCCGAGTTCGAATTCTAGGGTGAAATCGCCCAGCTTCAGGAACGGCAAATCCGTCGAGTTGGTCAACATGGCTTCTGAAATGATGAAAAGGAGGTAGTTATTTATCGATTTAAGCTGTATTCATTATTCTATATAAGATATCAAGTGTATGCGTGACTTGTAATATCTTGACAAAATGTTTGCTTCATCAGTTATATGAAAACAGTTATCGAGTGTGAGTCACGTGATTTTCTAGTAACAAAACTTTAAAAAGTGTCCTATAATTTCACTAAAATTCTTAATACAACAATAAGTCAATAATACGTATATAGTTACCAACAAATTACATAACCTAACCTCACATACATAATATAACCTATGGATACTGAGCATTAAAGAATAAAACATCCTTTCCGGAACTATACAAGAGACATCAAAATATTCAAAATTGATGTTCTCAAAGTTCCAGGAAGAAAAAATAATTTTCAATTCTCGAAAATTGAAGCCTTTTCGATCCGAGGATCTTCGGTTCGATCATATCGCATATGTCGGCAATAAGTCGAGGTCGAATTGGTCACGTGATCGATTTCAGAACGGCTCATCCGTCATATTAAGCATCGTAATGATTAATAAGTGACATTAACTGCAGACTGACAACTGCGCAGGTGTCGTTTTTGTAATAACTTGTATTTCAGTCTTTTTGTTTGCTTTGTTTGGGTGCTTGCTGAAATCTTCAACAGTCCCGACATGAGCGACGATAATGTAAGTTTTTTCGAACTAGATTGTTAATGAGATTTAACGAAGTGATTTAGCGTTAGAAACATACTTTCATTAGAATCGATCTTATCGGCAAAGATTGCATACATTGTATGATTTTCTTACTCTCTAAAGTTGAATCATCGAAAATCCGCTGATTTGCAGCCCAAACCCTACGAGATGGTAGGGTTTGGACTGATGATCAGTGTATATTCGCTGATTGTCAGTGACTTTCGCTGATTCGATTCAAATTTAGAGAGTATTTTGTTACTTGTTTCACTCACTGAAGATCATTTTTGTGGATGTACATAATACACAAAAATAAATAATATTATAATCAAAATGACTGTAAAATAATATTTTTATGATTTGTTTATTAGTGCGAGAGATGGAGTTTCCCGCATTACTCGAAAATAAAAACGTTAATATTTTGTTAAAACGAAATGGCGAGGTCGTATGTTAATAATATCATTTTGTATATTTATTAGATTTGTGTTCGAAAAATCGAATAAATTACGATGATAGTAAATTATCGACCGACGCCATACAATAAATACCGTACCATCCTTGACAGATAGAAGAATACCGGCCATTGTCATATATATATATATATAGCACACCGTGACGTAAATTTAAATCCGTGATGTCGTTGGAAATTTTGTAAAAAACGTAATAAATGCGGAGGGCGTAAAAAGCGAATATTTATAAACAGAAATTATCGATGTTTTGACAAAAAATGAACTGTTATTACTTTGTTTATCGACAAAATAGGTGATAAAACGGCCAGTGGGAATTCGCGTTCGATAACAATGCGACTGGCCTCCTCGAAATTCGCGACTCCTTCGATCGTTGACCAGAGCGTGAATTATTATATTCAACAATCCGTGGACTATATTATTTGAAATAATTCATTGACGACTATATACTGTAAATTGTAAATGATTGCAAATAATGATTTAAAGTTGAAGTTCCAGTACCCATATGTTACATAAACATATATAATTGTTGTCGCAAATATAAAAAAAACTTATGAAGGGAAAGTATAACGCCTTCATTACTTTTGAGAAAAAGCGACATCTATACGTCAGTACTCCAACGCTTAATGTCAGAGACATTCGAAAGTTTTGTTCTTTTCGATATATTTTCAAAAAACAATATTCGTAAAAAATACAAGAGGTTTGAATTTGATTTAGTTTCTGAAATTCGGAATGAATTAATAGAAACATTTTTGAACAATTTATTATCTGACACTAACTTTAGACCATGTCTTTAATACTGAAATATATTCATATTTACATTGCAACTTTTCACTCTTTAATTTTTGCATTTTCTTAAGGAATGGAATTTTAAGAATTGGAATTCTATTGTGTTAATTTAATGGAAAATTCAGATTCAGTAACCTCCAAAAATGATATGAAAAGCTTAATATTTTATTTTAAAGTTTAGTAATATTTTATAAAGGTTTGGTAACTTTTTATAACATTTTAGTAACTTTTATTATAAAATATTTGGTTATTATTACCAAAAAAATGTCCTTTCACGTACATTGAAATGATTGATTCATAAGAATGAAAATAATTACTGAAACCGAAGTACCTGAAATATGAATATAGTTTCAACAAGAGCAACATAACCTAAAAACTCGGCATAAGTTGCCTCTTATTTTATAAGCACAACTATTTGGCTCTCGTTTACGACACCTATAATAAGAGCTTGGTAAGTAAAATGTCGTCTTGTAAGTTGGAAATCGACCCAAATTAACAAGTAGTCAAACTGTAATGCATTATTTTTCCAACCGCGCTGGTGAAATATATGTCAGACATTTTTACGACAGTGAAAGTAACTGTAAAGCTCACCATCAAATAATAAAATCTCATTTTTAGCCATTAAGTCGATTCAATAAAGGCATTTAGTGTAAATGTTTTTTTTTATTACTGGAACTTGTCACGAGATCGAGTGTGTAAAGAGTTTGATATCAATCACTAGAATAAAACTAGACGAAAAAAAAATCGCTATGATATGACTCGTGTCAAAAAATGAATCGGATGTGAAAAATTGTGCAACGTTTTTATAAACTATAAATAATAATGTAAAATTTATCAACTTTTTATACACCCGTATATATATATATATATATATATATATATATGTGTATATTTTCTCGCTCATTATGTCGCGAAACATGTTTAATAGTGTTTACATCAAAATAGCATTGCGCGTGCAAAAACTATATTCATATTTACGATTCGATAAAAAAACGCCTTTGATGCAGACATATAACAATGATAATATAATGATAATTTATCTCATACCGGATTAAAATAGACGAAAATATTTTTGTCGAGTATACTTTCAACGCGGAGGGATTTTTTGGAATTATCGATAATAATAAGTCATATAAATCATATGAACTTTTTTGTTGTTATTTACAAATCAATCATATTATTTACCAAACACGTCTGGTATAAAGAACGACAAGCTTCCGGAAATGAGACGATGCTACAACTGCAGATATTCATTTCGCGAAAAAAAAAATTACTCTTGAAAACTCGACTTGAATCTTTTTTCGCAGGAGCTATACATATATACGAGTCATGCAAAAACTCGACAGGATCAAGGTTGACAGCCCCATAAAGGCTGATCTTGTAGGTAATTGCGAAACGAGCTATTATGCAAAAAATAAAAAGACAAAAAATACGTTGGAAAAAAGGAATTATGCAGCACTCAATTTCTTTAGCCAGAATGTCAAGCCCGGTTATGCAACGCTGCATGTTTAGCGTCTTTAAGAGCGCACATTGCATCCGATCGTCCATTGTGCGTATCTTAGTAAATAAATAAATTTCAAGTCTTGACCCCTCTTTTGGTCGAAGTAAACAATGGAAATTGTATAGGATAAAAGCGTTTATAATCGTTTATCTCTTGAATTTTAAAAAGTTACAAATTAACAATTGTAACTTCTCGGTTATAGAACTTTGTGTCTGATTGACACTGAAGATATGTTACCAATTTTTGTTTGGCAAATTATTAAGCTCGAGACATCGACCAAATCTTATGATTTTTTTGTAATTTAAGAAAAGATTAAAATTGAAGTATTGATTTTTCAATAAAAACAAAATTATTGATTGATGCTCTGAAGAGAATGACGTGGACATTTTTGTTTTGTTTTTGTTTTATTTGCTTAAAAATGAGATAAAAACTCCACTGACCGACGAAACGAAGGACAAGGTGATTAATAAAAAATCAATAGCCATTAAAAAACTTGAATTTCTTAAATGTCTAACTTTTAAACGAATTCTGTATTTTTATTGCGAATAAAAGTGTCCTTAGGTCAAATGGGGAAATAAGAACGCAAATAAATAAAAATACGATGTAAACGTAATGAAAAAAAAAAGAAGAAAAATAGATAAGAGGTTGACCATGAGATATACCGCAACTAGCTCAAATGTGCGTTTTAATGCAATTCGACTTTTAAGACTCCTTGTATAATCGCATGGAGAATAATTAACGCTTTATTTTATTGCTCTCTAATTGTGGCTTTTCTAAATCAGTTTATGACTGAAATTTCTCAACAACTTTACTTGGCAAAAATGAATTCTTATTCCGCGATGACAAAATCGTGATTTACTGCATTATTATTATTTTATATCAATGTCTCTGCTCATTAGTGCGCGTAATTGACATCGAATTTACGACGGGCACTATGAAGACGGTCTTCTTCATCAACGCCTCTCAGCAGATTATCTTTTCCTCGTTTTGAACTTTATGCAATCGTGTCAGTTTTTTTTTTTTTTTTTTTTTTTTTATTGTACAATTGATATTTTTCCGAATATTAATCATTTTACATTTTCTTTTACATGCAAAATCAATTATTTTGACGAGTCATACGATTCTTTGTCTTTTTTATGAAATTCTGTAGCGAAGAACTGTCGAAAAATAAAGTAATTCACCGTTTGTCGATAGATGGCTCTGCGTGCTTCTTTCCCGCAAGTACTAGCAACGGGTTTCCCTTCACGTAGCATGAGCGTCAACGAATTTTACAATTTTACAATTCGTTGACGTGTATAATACAACGTGTATAAATCGGAGGTCTATAATTTGGAGAGGACTTTTTAAGGCGTAAATTAAAAAAAAAAAAAGATTTTAAACGAGAATAATTTCGCGCAATTCGCGTATATTCGTTTATCTTATTATGCGTATAAGAATTAAAATATTTACTTATCGCAATTTCAAAAAACAAAGGAAACATTTTGCCAGTCACACAGTATGTGTATGCGAATGTGTAAAATGTATTTAGAAAGATTCGTTAAAGGATTGACGAATGAACCTTCCTGATGAAATAGAAGAGTAATTACGAAATCGTTCGATGTCACAAGACTTACATTGAAGGCAAAACTATGCGCACGTGGAGAACAGACAAATACAAATTACAGTTGCTCAATTTGAAATTCTACGAAATGCACTTTGGATGATTTTGAAAATCGCAAAGTAACGTTTAATAATCACGCACGTGCCAATCAGAGGGCGTACCCTACGACAATGTATGCGAGTCTTCTCACGTACTTATGTAAATCTGATTAAAAAAATATAAACTACTTGGAAAATGTAGATTTTTTCGATAATTCTTCATTTTAATTTGATACGTGCTAATAGTTTATTATTTAATGCATGTATAAAATGAATTGTGTTCGATTAATCGAATAACAATGAAAAATTATATAAAAAAAAAAAATAATAGGAATAAAAAAAAATATTAAAAATAAAAAAAATAATAAAAAATAAAAAAAAATAAGGAAAAATTGAATAAAATATAAATTTTCGTTTTCTATAATTAAATCGATCTTCTCATTTTCATAACTGTTTCGCTCGAATGCAACCAAAATACCTTTCCCTGTTTTAAATTGAATCATGCCTCGGAGTCGTGCGCATTGTACTTGCAATTATGCAAGCGGAAATTTTTAATTTAATGGAAGGTGAGGAAGTGAAAAGTGAATAGATCTTCATATATGGAGATTGTTCTAATTTATTAGATTGGTCAATTAAATCGAAATTTTCTTCGTCTACTGTTATATACCTAGTTATACTTAATTGTGTGTATGCGTTCGCGCGAGTGTGTTTGCGACAGAATAAAACAGATCTTTGTAAATAAATTTTTATATTACAGAAATTACAAGTTGATGGCGACGAATTTACAATTATACATTTGATAATTGAAGGCTATTAACGCAATCATTTACGTGTTTGGTACGGCCATAATATAGCTGATGCTTAAACAATGCTGTTTTTCGCGGATATATAAATGTTTTATAGATTATTGGTTTAATTAGTTCCTAAAAAGTGTTTCATATCATTTCAATCTATTCTTCTGTAATTTTTAACCGACTTCAAAAAAAGAAGGAGGTTCTCAATATTCGACTGGTATTAAGTAGGATTTTTTTGTGATTTTATAATTTGAATCAAATAAATGCATTCAGTATATATTATTTTATCAACTTTAATTGATAATATTCTACAAATAGAATATCTAACTTCTTACAGATATATGCCATTCGATGCAATTTTTATCTGAACCATCAAAATGGCAAGCAACCTTTTTTCTCAATGAACAAAATGCCTCCGAGAATCTGCATAGTTAGGTGCATTCTTATTCTTATTCTTATATTCCTATTCAAATCATGCCACAAATTCGAATGTCCCTGATAATATCGCTGTCTTCGACGATAAATTTAAAAAGACGCTGAATTTCTAAGCATTGGACATCAACGAAAATCATAAAAAAAATCATAAAAAATATAAACGCATGTGATTTGTTTTATTATTTCTCATTAATTTTTACATTCCTTGTACACAAAGAAGACGAAATGACGAAGTAATAAAGATATTTTTAAATTATCTCTTTTTTTATAATTTGCCTTGGACTCCAAAATTTCGAACTTCAGCAACATAATTTAAACTATATCATATGTATATTGTATCGTATTATATATGTATGATAAGTAGTTCAATAAATAAGATATTAAAATATTAATTTATAAATATGTGCCAAGTGCAACAGATTCCTTAATGAATTGTGGATTGCCATCTTATTGAATATTGAAATATTTATAAAATGCTAATCGTACAATTAATATCATTATTAATGATAAAGCGCTCGAATGAAACGTAATAAATTATTTTCATCAGACGATTATTCACAAGAAATAAAGATTCAGTTTCTGATTTTCTTGTTGCTTAGTATACATAGTTTAGTATAGTATGCATACGTTGCTTTTTCAGATATTATATAAATGTAAATATATATATATATATATATATATATATAATACTTTATAAAATTGCATTTTTATTTTACAAATCATTTAAATTTATTCATTTATAAGAAATTATTTATAGGGTACTCGTGTTTTATTCATTTTTTTTTTAAATCATATAATTAGTGTTAAAAAAAAAATGAATCGTTGACATTATCGTTTGTGCAATTTATAAATATATTATGCACTTCATCTTTTCCATTTTCATTATTCGAGGATTATTTGTTTTTAAATTGTTTTCAATCTTTTCACGACTATCATTATATTCATAAAATATTTATGTAATTCACAGATATAATAAATAAACGTCATATGACGCGAAATTCCTCTAGTTCCTAAATAAAAAACCGATAATTTTGCACCGTTTCTCCTTTTTTGTTCTTAGAAAGATATGTCCATATGAAATAATCATTCTCAAAATTCTTCTGATCTTTGAAATCGAGAACAAAAACTATGCCTACTATCTGAAACTTGGCGATCTTATTGGTAAAAATGTGAGTTTTCTAAAGAAAAAAATAAGCAAATAAAAACAAATAAAAATAAAAATAAAAATAAAACTAAAAAAAAAAAATACCTACTCTTGAAACAAATCAAAATTATTGTTCATTTACGAAAATATTAATCAAATTTTTATTTTTTAGAAAAACAATCAAGTTTCCATGAAAGTACGTTTTAAGATGAGAAAATTGCAGCTTTACTTTTTCTTGTACAATAAATGCAAAGAAAGTTAATATTTTTCAAATAGTGAAATTTTCAAAAAATTATCAATCGATAATAAATGATATATTAAAAATCTGAAAAATTTATTGAAAATGCTTATTTTATATTGGACATTTCAGAAAACAAAAATAAAGTCGATACATTATATTATTATCAGATTTTTAGTTACATTCTAGTTACATTATTTAACACTTGAGGAATTTTGCCATATATGAGTAAGATGGTAATGTGGATTCTTTAAACTAATTAATCACGATAAATTTGAAGGGTTATATTACCCTCAGCGAGTTATTAAACCACCCGTTATATTTTCTGAAAAATATAAGTTACTTTTTCTACAAATTAAAAAAAAATCCACTTACCATCTGTCGATATTGTACCACTTATCTCAAATTATCCTGATCAAGTGAAGTCAAAGCGACTAGGTAGATAACGTCAATTCTTAACCTAAACTGTACGTCAATTTTCAG
Organism: Trichopria nigra; assembly: GCA_030522945.1. Taxonomy (NCBI): domain Eukaryota; kingdom Metazoa; phylum Arthropoda; class Insecta; order Hymenoptera; family Diapriidae; genus Trichopria; species Trichopria nigra. Next base: position 19,871 of record JAPYZR010011389.1, read on the forward strand.
CGAAATCGTTTCAGAATTGACTTGAAAATGTATCCAGTTTCCGTCTAATTTCAATATTTTAGGTTAAAAATTGACGTTATCGACCGAGCTGCTGTATCTTTCTCTTAACAATTAAACTAAATTCTCCAATCAGCGCGCATTGTACAACAATCGGTAAACAAAAAACAAAAAACATCATTAATAAAATTCTCACGGAATACGTCACAGTTTCCACTTTACAAGCAACATTTACAGTGCATCGGTCAAGACGTCGTTAAAATCACACTATACGTTAACTTGGCCTTCTCCGAGAGAAATGAAAATATTTTTACAACCGATTATTGTTTACTCGGTGAAAAGAGATCTCGATAAAAAGTGAATATTAAAAAATTTCTAGACTGTAAATAAAGACCATCGTGTTACTTTCTAAATCGCAACCGTGAACGATAAAATGTGACAGAAGCGTGACGTGCATGGAAACGGACACGCGGCACTCTCATCCGAGGACACGTCAGTCTCATTTTGTTATTATCCGCCAGAATTTATTACGTTCCCGGTCACAAGAAACAAAAAAAAAAAAAAACAAAAAAAAAAAAAAAAAAAAAAAAAAAAAAAAAAAAAAAAAAACATGAATATTTGACGAATGAACGCCGAAGATATAAAAGTGTTCGGAAAATTCTTCGCCAATGTTGCACAATGTAACACTTGCATTAGCATGCGTAATTTGCTCGATTGCCCGGTGATTTCGAATGCTAAAAATGGAGAATTACCTCTATATCCGCGATAGCGCAATTAAATTATTGACTCGACGACATTGGTGTCATCTCGGGTCAAACTTTTTTTTTCGAGTATAGCTTTTTGTTTTCAAAACATGTCTATATACCGGGGACAGCTCGATCTGCACGTTTCAGCTCGCTTTTTTATTACGTGTTTGATTTTAATCATAATTTTTTTTTTTGCAATTGATTGTTATCTCCGGCATTCGATTACTGTTTATGCAATTTTCTATAGTGTAACATTCTTTTTTGCTATGGCTTGCGCTCGAACCACATATATATATAGGTAATTGATAACATTACATTACATAAGTGACGTTCTAAAGTAGAACAGTTACCGACATAACCTAAAAACAGGAAAAATATAAGTAAAAATTGTTTCAATCCCTTTCTATATATACTTTTATTGTTGATAACCTCGGTCGGTAACTCTTCTACTTTAGAACCCTCTTCTAAGGGGGAAGGTAAAGCTGCTCGGTCGATAACATCAATTGTTAACCTAAAATATTAAAATCAAACCGAAACTAGATATATGTTCAAGTCCGAATCTATTTTAGGGCGCTTTTAAGACTTTTTTATTAATGTCCATCCATTGTCATTGAAATCGATTCAGAATTGGGCGAGAATTTTCTGGAATAAAATTGAAATTACACTTTTACAATTCGCATTTTTATTCCTGCAAATTCTCGCCCAATTCTAAACCGTTTTCGCTGAAATTTGATGAACGTTCATGCAAAACGCGTAAAAGCACCATATATTAGATTTGGACGTGAAAATATATCTTGTTTTTGTTTAATTTCCATAGTTTAGATAAGAAATCGACATTATTTCAAGCTGGTTATTACTTGGTAATATATAGGGTGTTCCAAAAGTCACGTTCGAATTCTACTCATCAACAATAATCGATTAGCATAATACAACGAAAAGCATTAAACTCAAAAGTAATAAGGTTATGTTTTATTCGATAAAATTTGAGGTTATCCTAATTTCGAGAAATGGTTAGAAAATATTTAAGCAGACTAATTAAAATAATTGTAAGCGTATCGTAATTTTAGAAAACTTGTTCAGCATTGTTACTTTGCCGGAATTGAATGGTCCATTACTGGCCCAATGGCAGGCGCGTCGGTCGACACTGGGTCACACCTCATTATACTACAGTTTTTATTACATTACTATAGTACGTGTAAATGTCACACTTTCATTGTTGTTAATTCGTAATGAGTCTTTTTTGGGGTATAAATGTTTTTTTTTTTGTTGTTCACGAGTGAATAACGTCATTATTATAAACGGTGTCGAATTACTCCATCGATAACGTAATTTCCTAACTTAAAGGATTGTAATTTATCAACAATGTAACTGATGTCTCGAAAATTTGAAAAGTGCGAGGGCACTTTTATATATTTCATTTGAGTAAAGAAAACATTGTAGGGAAAGCCGTTCGTAACTATATATGAGAAATCGCTGAAACAAAGGTTTCACTCGTAAGATTTAGTTGAACGACTTTTCGTTAAATACAAAAACATGCATTGATAGATCCTGAATTTTGCAAAACGATTAATTTGTTATTGATGTATACTTTATCGATACACTTTTTAATCAAAGTCTTTAATAAGTAGAAAATGACGTTATCGACGCAATCGTTTTAAGAGTTTGCGATGTTGTCGAAACTCTCTTGATCGTATCATTGATATCGTGTAAGAGAACAAATAAATGAGGTTTATTATAGAGTTATTCATCATATTTCATCGAAATTGACGTGATTACGAAAAAATGCTGGATAACAGCCACTTTTTTTACAAAAAAAAAAAAAAAAAAAATCTCCGAAAACAAATCATGAGATGTAGATATAGGAATATGAAATTCATACCGCCTGAAATTTGCGCTAAGTTTCTGCAACTTCATGGAGGAGGCAATTGTCAATTTTTATTTTAATCCATAATAATACATCTAAAGATGACTTTTGGAAATTTGTTGAAAAATTTCCCTTTTATTTTCCATATATTGTATAAAAATTCATAAATGTCTACTTTTTAAATCATTTCCTGCGTTTCTAAGACTTCCTAGTCGGAGTAAATCGTCAATTTTTTGGTTTTAATCATCATATCTTAAAAATGTTTTTGGAAATTTTCGAAAAAGTACCATTTTATTTTCCAAAAATAACGACATGAATGTATGTAAATTCTTAGTTTTTTAATCTATTGTATCTAATAAATCTATTGAATTTATATTGAATCTTAGTTTCTAAAACTTCCTATAAACAGGCAATCGTCAATTTTTGGTTTTAATCCATAATAATACATCTAAAGAATGTTTTTGGAAGTTTTCGAAAAATTACCATTCTATTTTCCAGAAATATTAACATGACGAAATGTGAAAATTGATATTTCTTAACTTATAAATTCTAAAAAAAGATTAAAGAAAAAAACAGTTTCTATAACTGTATCGAAGGAAGTTTTAAAATATCAAGAATTGTATGTATATAGGTAGAAAATATTGCCTTTTTAAATGTCTATTTTATATTTTTTTACTTATTTAAAATGTAAGTCCGAAATATTTGTTAGAGCATATAATATTTCGTTATATATTTGTATTGTTTCTCTTGTATCGTGGACAATATTATACCATAAAGTATACAAAACAACATTCTACGAAAGGAGTTTTAATAACTCAATCGATAAGGTAGGAACCTAACTCGAAAAATCGACATAATAAATGATAGTAACGTTTTTTTTTTTTTTTTAAATTAATATTTATGTTTTTATGAATTTTTAACTGATTATAATATTTTTTACATTTATATTTTAGGATTGCATATATATATATATTGTATCGAAACAATCGGTTTAATCATTTTTATTATATTATCAATGGAGCATTTTCCACTTCTTTTAAATTTTGATTATATATGCACAATATATACAATATGTACAACGTATACGATATATATATATATAATATATATATATATATACAAACAATATATATGTTGTACATGTATGCCATATAATTATTCATATTTTAATCTATTTTCTTTAAAAAATACTATTATTATCATTATTATGATAATAATATTTATGATTGTAATTATTATATATAATATACGGAACGAGTAAATGATTAACAAATGGCTGTGTGTATACGTGCGTGCGGATGCGCGTACACGTTCGCATATATTTATCAAGAAATGCTCTCATTTACATTCAGCACAATCTTCTCCGTGAAGATTGGAAATTATTCGGTAATATCAGACTACGATAAAACATGGACGAGTCATTAGTCGGAAATAACAGATCCGCGATTTAATTTGCCATTCCGCAAGAAGCCACTTTCTGTCATTTTTCTATTATGTATATATACGTTCGCATTACGCTAAGTATATATACGGAACACTCGTTAAAAAGATAGAAAATGAATTTTTTTTTTTATCAATGAACATGCAGTTATCATCATTTTTTTTATCATTTTTATTTACGTACAATTAAAGTTGAAAATATTAATTGCAAAACAAAAAACATTCCTTTATTAAATCTACTTCTATTTTACGTAAAAATGTAACGATATCGAGTAAGAAAATAATCGAAATTATCTATAGATCAGAGACTGTGTATATATATATATATAAATGAGCCGTTTTTCTCGCAAATATAACTTTCGATTTTCAATGTCGATTTTCATCGATTACTTCATACACTCGTTACGTAATATTATATATTGCTCTGTCTACACATTACACGGATATATATGTATATATGTATAATGCGTGTTCTTTATCGAATATTGAACCGTTCGCAAGACAAATTAAAATCCAACGACATATATATATCTTACCTCACAAATCACATTATATATCGGAGCATATATACGCAAACAAAATCATAAATTTAATTAAATCATATTGAATATAATTATTACTCCAATAATTTCTTGGAATTCAACAGATAACCTCTTAACACCGAAATGTAAAAATTCCGTCAATCTCAAATTTTAAATACACATTCTTGTTTATCTCGTATTTCGATTTGTTACATAAACGAAATTCTCGTGGAACACAAAACCGAGAATAATTCGTTCAAGAATGTTAGCGTAAAACGATCATTTTTTATACATTTATTTATGTTAAAAAAGTCCTAAAACCGTGTGACTGAACTTTCAGACGTTCCGCGAATAAGAGTGAAAGAGACAGACTTATGTATATTGCATTCTATATACGTGTTCCCCGGAGAACCGTCCCCTCGTTCCTATCTGATCTGGTTGCATATTCCTTGACGAAAATGTTTATCAACAGTTTTTTAGACGAATCGAGTATTTGTTTGTACCTCGGTCGTTAATTTCGTTTTGTTTTTGTATATGTTCTGTCATTTCAGAATGATTGGGATTCAATAAACACAATCGTAGAAAACATTCGTTCAAAATGTCGATATTATTGTCTGTAATTAAACATTTTCCTTCCGATCATTCCGAGGGGCATCTAAAGCTGCTTTGTCGATAACGTCAATTTCTAACAAAAAAATAAATAATAAGATACTCCGAATTTCGAAGAATCCCTCGCAATTATTTTAAGGTTAGAATTTCCAGTTACCGACTGTGCCTTTTAAATGTGACAGAATTTATTTACCGACGCTATCTATTAATTACATTTATCAAAGGGCTGCTCAGAAACGTCATGAAGGTATATAGTACTAACAAGATCATCGACTATATACATTTGTTTATTTTCAATATAAGAAATAAAAAATAAACTCTCTTTATATATATAGGTAATTGTCGTATCTAATTCGATTTTAAACTGCGATTAATCGATTCGAAATTACTTATGCAAATGAATCGTCAAGAAACGACGGTGACATTGTTAAAAATAATGAAAATCATGGATGGCGATGTCATTACACCGACAGAATGAATCCGTTGAGAGACAAATACGTATGCGTATTTATCCAAACACATCCAAAGCGAAGAACGGCCACAGAGTATATGGACCGACACTGGCGAGTCTGCGAAGTCAATCGATTGCTGTATACATATTCTATGACGTAATCGATTGATGAAACATTTCTCGAATCATCCCTTTAAAAGCAACTGTATAAGATTCGCAGTAAGTAATCATATATATAATATATATAGTATCAATATTGTGATTTACTAACGAAATCAGTGCACTGACACAAATTCCGACATGACACAAAACCAGAAAACCTGTGCGCCAAAATCTCACTAAATGCCGCGAAACGTTCGATTAATCGATCGATTATTCGAGTAATCACACAAAACCGACATGTTTTTGCGAACACAATCTTCGAATGTAGGCACCTGATCTATGTCACATTGACATTTGTGTACTTTCATAACGGGAGGTTAGATTGGCAGATTTCGCGATGCCGATATAAAGCAATAATAATTAATCGGATAATATAATATTAACGCGATTTCGTGCGCCGTGCAATCCGTCGTCGTTACTCACGTTGTGTTACCAGAGCCATGGTCGCGGGTAAACTGTGCCGGGAGCAGATTCGATTATCACAATAATGACACACGCACACCCAGAGAGAAAACGCGGGATTCCCGAGGACCGCGTGCGAGACGATGCGCGGTTAAACTGGCAAAAATTCCGTTGCCATAGCCGTGGCAACCCGCTCTTATACGTTACATTCCCTACCGCGCTTCAGAATCGGAATCGAATGAACGCATCAAGGCAGGACAGGAGAGTCCATCAGTAACAGTAACAGTAAGTCTTCTTACGACGATTAAGTCGCTCGGATCGCGGCGCCCAGTCGCCCACTATACTTCTCGCGCGAGGCGAGCAATAAATATATAATGTAGTAATGCGAGATCTATTATTGTCATGAAATCATCGCCACATTAATGAGCTGGATGCTCGCGGCTCTTATACATATATACGCATTGTTCTTTATTGTCATGATACGGATTCAACTACACCAACTAGCCAACTACACACACACACGGGTGCCGATGACATTTTCATGGACGTGAAAATGTCGTGCCGATCGAGTGTTTGTTGTTTTTTTTTTTTTTTTTTTTTTTTTTTTTTTTTTTTTTTTTTTTTTTTTTTTTTTTTTTTTTTTTTTTTTTTTTTTTTTTTTTTTTTTTTTTGTGATTGCGTTTAACATTGTTCTATTTGTAGATTTAACGGTCTGTGACTTTTCTAAAACAACATCGTTCAGATATCGTCAATTCTTAAGGTGGTTCTAAAGTATTGTATATGTTATGTAGAATCACCCTTCCAAAGCCCAAATTTTAAAAAATTGTTTGAAACCTTCTTTTTTTTATACTTTTCCTGTGTTTACCTTAATCTTTTCCCATTTTGAGGTTAGGCCGTTAACTGTTCTACTTTAACACCCCCTTACGGAGATGCTGAAGCATCTGAGTCGAAAACGTCAATTCCTAACCCTAAAATATTCAAATTCAAACAGAAGCTAGATATCTTTTCAAACCCAAATCTATTTTAGGGCGCTTTTAAGAGGGTTCTAAAGTAGAACAGTTACCGACCAAGTTTTTCAAGAAAAAAAATTTAAATAAAAAGTGATTGAAGCGTTTTTTCAAAATTTGGTCTTTGGAAGGGTGATTCTACATAACATATACAATCCTTAAAAAAATATCGATGAAATTGGTTCAAAATTAACCGAAAATTATCAGAAATAAATTATTTTCTCTTACCAGCACCAAAAATAATTTATTTCGGGTAATTCTCGTTTAATTTTGAACCAATTTCAGCGATAATTTTTTGAACATTTTATCCGTTATGTAGAATCATCCTTCCAAAGCGCGAATTTTGAAAAAAAGTTTCAATCATTTTTTAATTATACTTTTCCTATTTTGAGGTTAGGGTCGGTAACTGCTCTACTTTAGATACCACCTTAAGACTTTTTTTATGAATGTACATGAATTTACATTGGAACGATTCAGAATCGGTAGAATTGGCTAAAGTAGAACAGTTACCGACTTAACCTCAAAACAGGAAAAGTATAAGTAAAAAAGGATTGAAATGATTTTTCAATATGTTGGCTTTGGAAGAGTAATTCTACATAACATTTATCCAATAAAATACCGGAGAAATTAGTTGAAAATTAAACGAGGATTCCCGAAATAAATTATTTTCTCTCATTTCCAACAGAAATAATTTATTTCGAATAATCTCGTTTAATGTTGAACCAGTTTCATCGGTATTTTCTCGAGGATTGTACATATTATGTGGAATCACCCTTCCAAAGCCCAAATTTTGAAAAATAAACTTTTCAATCATTCTTATTTTATATATGTATTTTTTATTTCGAGATTAGGTCGGTATAAGTGTTCTACTTTAGAACCCCCTTAAGGGGTTGGCTTTAACAGTTGCCGGAGTAACCTAGAAAGTAAATAAGTGAACATTTCTCTAATTCTACGTAATAAATACGATTTTTCAAAGAATTATTAGTGACATTGGTTGAAAATTGAACGAGGAATATTGGAAATAAATAAAAATAAAATTTGACGATTATTGGAAAGAAAATAGCAATACCTTATTTATATGTAGCATGCGTATACACAGACTAAAAAATAGGGGGAAAACTGTAAATGGGATAACTTAAAAATACATTAAAATATAATAGAGATGATATAGAAATAAAATTGAAAAAAAATATATCGAATATAAATTTTAAAACTTTAATTGATTTGAAAAATAAAAAAAATCGTTTGATCGAAACAATTTTTATTTATTGATTTTTATTATTTTTATTATTTTTTTTTGTTAATATTGTTTATAGTATTAAAATACGACAATCTAATTTTTATGACGACACAAGACATTTTTCGTTATCAACCGCATTTGCCATCAACGACCATACAAATGTTTCTTTTTTCTTTTTAACATCTATTCCGACGTTTTCTTACCTCATAAAACGCGTGTAATGTCCCTTGCATCTAAATTTTAATCGAAAAGGGGTCAAATTCATTCAAGGGTATCTAATTCTTACATATGTTAACTCGACTTAGCTGCGTATTGTTGTTTTCCATGTCAAGGTCGAACGCGGTAAATAACATTGCACTTATATATATATATAGTTGCTTAAATTTGCTTAAAACAGTTTCTATTTTATAATGATATATATGTATTAAGAAAATACTTTTTTTTAAATTTATTTTCGTATAAATATATGCTGTCGTGGATATAAAATAAAAGAAACAAAAACATTCAATTATGTTGTTGAAAGTATCTAAAATTACAAATTGATATTTAATTTCCAAAAATATCAGGATATATATCAAAAACTAACGAACAAAATGAGCAATTGAAACTTAAATTCGGATGGGTACTTTTCTTCTAAAAAATTCTGAAAGTATGAAACTCAGAAACTCGAAGCGTATCAAATTCAACAAGCTACGGTGCGGGTCGAAGTAATTCTAGATAAATCCACGTAAGAATGCAAGAACCGATTCAATCATGTAACAATTGTGTAACACTAATGCAACAATTATGGAACATTAATGCAACAATCATGTAACATTAATGTAACATTTATGTTAGAAATATAAGCATGATATTTTTTTTTTTTTTTCAGCGATTCAGCGAATGTAGTACACTAGACATAATGTTTGGAAAGGGACAATGTTTAACTATCTTCGATAACATTTTGGTTCTCTGTCCCTCGAATCTAGGACGGTTCTCTGTCCCTCGAATCTAGGACATTGCCAAAGCATGATATGTTTATGACAAACGTTACTTGTTGTGTATTTGCTGGGAAGAAAGATAGAATTGAATTATATATTGCTATCGAGTGAATTTCATATTTTTCTCGACAATATTTATTCTTGAATGAAAAAACTTCTAAATATTGTAAACATATTTAACAAAACATGAACTCCTTATCATTACTTTATTTATTAGTCACGTATGTTATGCGCACTCAAACAAATAATTATCATAATATATAGCATACATACGTATACATATATATATATATATAAAAAAGACTGTATAGTGAAACGACATGCGACACAAGCATATTTTAGATATAAATATCTAAATTCTTATTGGCATGCACTTTTCGCGTAAAAAATCATGCTATACATGAAATGTTTTCAAGAATCCGAATTCAGGGTTATAAATATGAATTCCTTCCAATTCCTTAACAATGGCACGAATAGAAAGGAATTCATATGTATAGGTTTCTGAATTAGGATTCTCGACGTTTTCGTTTGGTGGGCCTGGAATCCATCTATACATATATAAAGTACTTTAACTTAAAGCGGGGTGTCAGTCCCATATATACAAGAAGCGACATATACACATCAGGCAAAAACTAAATTTATGCTATATATATGTGGATATTTCAGCCGTGCGAAGTGAGCAATCATATACATATTATTATAATGATTAGTAATTTCAAAACTTTATTCAGCGGCTTCAAAGCGTGCGCGAAAAAGAAACGATCACAGTTTGTTTACAAACACTTCACTGAATGTAAATGTGGCCCGCGTTATGCAAAAAGAAAAATCAATATATATATATATATGGATATAAAGGATGACCAAATAAAAATAAAGCAAATAAGGATTAAAAAGTTTTGCACGTTTGGCAACTGGAAAAAAAATGAGAGAAAAACAATAAGAGGGTATAGGCGAAGGTACCGGTATATAACAAAACCGGTTTTGTGCGTTGTCACAAAAGAGAAGGAATGGAAGGGAGATCGATTCCAACACGCAGGGGCAAATTATATAGCTTGCACTTAATTAACAGGGCGTACTATATATATAAAAGAGTGGCTACATGCGGGGGTATACGAAGCAGAAATTGCACGTGAGAAATGTACGAAAAGCACGAGCAATAAGCATCTGAAAAAAAGTATACAAGAAGAATGCGAAAATATGTGATTCTTCAAGAAAATCTGTTCTTTGAGATAAGCAATAGAATATAAGAGAGGGCGGTCCTTATAAACAAAGAACGTTGCCTTTTTCCACTTTTCCAATTTTCTTCATTATCCCCCCCCCCTTCCCCCCAGAAAATAAATGAAAAATTGCCTTTCGTGATTGGTCCATATCATCTTTTTTATCATTGATTCGTGTTTTGCATAATTTTGTTCAAGATTGAAAGATCGACAGATATATATGCATATAAATAAATGATAAGTAGAAAAGATCAATATTCGGTTCATCGGCAAATCGCAGTTGTAGTAATATCGTATTTGTCTCGGATTAAATTTGATTACAATTTTTAAAACGTTATAGAAATATTATATCTTGCAATGAAATATTTATTGGCAACGACGATTTACAATCCTATTATAATCATGATGTTTATAATGACAATTCGGAGAATAATATGTATGAAGTGGATTCATAAAGAATTTATAAAGTTTCTTTTTTCATTTTCGTTCATTATTGTAAAGGTAAATTTTTTATTGGGAAACTTTCCTTATAATATTGTTGAACTGTAAAATGAGGGATTATGATGTCAAATATATGACCTCGTATGTAATTCGATGGATAAGCCCCGTGGATATAATCCGTAGTAATTCAAGTTTCAAAAAAACATGGAAACAAGAAGTTCCTTCGTACGATTTAATAATTGTTCCTTCATATGCTTTAGTAAAAACGCGATAATAAAAATGAAAAGATTTATTCTAATAACGAATTGAAAAATATGCAATTGTAAGCTTTGTAAGAGGTTACCCGAACATATTTCATGAAAACAAATAATGAGGTGTTTTCATTTTTGCAAAATATTGTCATATCATACGAAAATTATAAGAAAATGCGGAAAAGTTAACTTTGCGCACTTGGCGCAAAATGTTTTATTCCAATGTTGATGTCGGAGTAATTTGTAAAAATGGAGAAAGTACGTAGTGATAGGGACAATATGATAGACTTTCAAGAATTGGTACATCAGGAAAATGATCCAGATTTCATGGATTAACGTTTTGAACTTTTTATTGACATAAAAATGTTAAAATTAAATACTCATGATAATTGAGATATTCAATCGATTTATTATAAAGATAGAATATTTTATAACAATTTTCATGTTAGATCCTGCTTGAATTGGAAAAAGGTAAAAACATAAATTTTAAATACATGTTTTCTTCATGTCGTATAATTATGTAAAGAATATCAAATTAAGGCATATATATATATAGTGACGGAACTTTTTTATTACTATTTTATTATTTTTAAAACATTATTTATTTCTTTTATTTGTCTGCATTTACTTCTTTATATAAACTGTTATTTTTATATGGAAAATATATTTTATTTTTTATTTTATATGTTCGGTGTCCGAAATGACACCCAATTGGGTGTAAACCCCAATTTTTTAGTGTTTACACCGACTTGGGTGTCATTTCGGACCCCGAACAATATTTCGTAAGGGTGATTCAAATCCGCATATAACAGTTGAAATTTTTTTTTCAAAAACTATCAACTTCTCTAAAAAAATGTTAAAGAACGAAAAATGATTGTAGAATTCATAAAAAAATTCATTTTTAAAGAATTTTTCGTAAATTTTTATTATTTATCATTATTGGCATAAAATAAAAATAAAATTATGTAACAAAAAACAATCTTTAATAAATTCCAGTGTTTTCTTCGATTAATTCTAAGAAAATTTCACTTCCCTAGTAGAAAATGATACTAAGTTTCTGCCTAATTTTTCTGGTCTCTATTATAATTTTAGAGTTAGAGCGTCCTAACATTTTTCAAAAAAATGTTGAATTTTTCTATTCCATTTTCCTCATCCACATCCGAAACTTTAGGACTCGACAAGACTTTTCTGTCTTCGTAGAATGATTTTTAACATTCATGTATATTTATTGATTATAACTTGAATTTGGAAGCGAGATAATTAAATGTTTGACAGAAGTCAAATGTTAAAAAAAGAGAATATATATAGTGACATATTAATTCATAATGTTAAATAATAAAGATGTACGATTGTACGAGGTTTAATGTTTTAAACCATATCGCAGGCGCGCTTCTCGATTTCGCGTCCTAGGGGTGAAATATCGATGGTTACGCCCTTGATACACAATATATATATATATATAAATATATCATATTTTTACGAATGCAAATTTCAAATTTTATTCGTCACCGAATTTTAATTAATTTCTTTCGCAAATTATAACAAGAAAAAGTTTACATAACAGAAATGAAAAAAAATATGTCCTGTCTCTTCGACACAGTGGAACGGTTCTTAACATAAAAACAGGAATACATCACCTCGAAAATTATGCGGACCTAAAGATAAATTGCATATAAGTATATATACAGATTCATACCGTTGAGCTGTGTATCATTGCTTTTTTGAAAAATGTTTCGACCGAAATGATTATCACATTATATGCGAAAACTCCAAATGAGAATTTTAAAACACACATTTTTAAAATTACTCTATATATATGTATATTGACGAACATAATACGTATTATGCATCAACTGAAAGCCGATAAATGATTACGATTATATTTGTATCGCGTAATAAATAATAAACCTGAACTTCGTGCGTTTCTTATTCACTTTATATAATAATCGGCGATTATTTTGTAATAAAACATTACGGACGGCAGGTATTACGAAACGTAATGTGCGTATATATGTATATATATATAAAGTCGGGATAATGAATGAAAATTTTTAATTCACGGAACGAATGAACTATACATGTCAATTTTAATAATCCCCTATGCCTGTTCAAGTTGCAGTTATTAATCTCAGTAATAAATACAATATTTAATAAATTTTCTATAATCATCGAAAATCCAAATTCATTAATAATGCAGTTTTTTTCGATTTTCATGAAACTTACTATATATTCACATACAGTTATTATTATCATATATATATGTCTCGATTACAAATACGATAATATTTACATTTTTAATTAAAATAATTGGACATACAAACATTCTCACTTTTTAAATCTCCACTCAAACAATACAACTTTTAAGGGGATTGAATCCATGAACCATTTATTATTATAATTATTTTTTTATTTCATATGTATTTTGTATGTTTTATTTTACTTTATTATACGCAAGCGCGAAAGGAATGACAAATTGAGCGGAGGAGGTATAGAAACGCTGATGGCAATATTAATGATGTTATGCAATTCCACGTAGTATCAAGATTTAACTTGGAAATTGGCTCACATACAATATTCTGTTACATTGCATTACCGATTATTTAGACATGTCGCCGAAAAGAGCACAATCGTGTACGATTAAACGCATAAGAGTGTTTATTATTAGCGTCTTCTAAAATAATATGTACTTAGGCAGATAATATATCCTCAATTTCGTTTGACAAAATGAAATATTCCTTCGTGTAATGCAATATAATGACACACATCTCTTCTAGTTAAAAAAAAAAACTCCGATGACGCATATAACAGAGTTAATTCGTCTTCGAGTTCGACCGTTCGGGAAACAATTTTATTCCATGTTAATTTTGACGTCATACCACTTTTTAAAGCAAAAAGAAACCAATATAATGACGATTTGCATAAAAGTGTACTCAGAAATAAATCCCTGACTTTTGTCTCTACTGTTGCTTAGTAACACGTGTTTATTACAATTGTATTTTCGAAATATAAAAGTTAAAAATGGCGGAATAAAATTACTTTAAAACGAAAAGGAGAATTTTCAAGTCGTATGTCTACATTTTGGATTTTCACTTTTAAATCTGAACGTATATGGTTTACTACGATTTGGTTCGCCCCACGTGACATCCGCCATTTTTAATTTTATTTTTAATATTTCAAATTGCAGTAATAGAATCACGATGATCCCGTAAACTTTCGAAACTAAAGTTGTGAAGTAAAGATCAGCACGTACAAGATGGCGTATTTTCACAAAATTTCATCCTCCATTTTAAATGACGAAAATTCACCCGCCTTTTTAATAACAATATTTCACATTCCTTAGACGTCACGCTCGGACCTAATGTTATCAGAACCTGTATTTTGACGTTAAATTAAGGAAATGCTGCATATGAACCGCCATTTTTAATTTAAAAATTTCAAATCGTAACTTTTTGAGTAAAGTTCAGCACGTGCAATGTAGCATATTTGTAAACAAAAATCATCCGACAGTTTGAATTACAAAATTTCAGATTCCTGGCGCCGGTCCAATAGTGTTTTCGGAACATAAAATTAATAATAAAAAGAACAGAAATGAAAAAAAAAAACTTTTAAAAATTCGTAAATATAGCCCTTAGCAAAATGTCGACTCGATGAATAATGAATTCTGCTAATTGCACGTAAGAAAATCGGATTAAAAGCGACTGTTGTCGTGACGTAAACGCATTCGGTCTTTATCGTGGAATCGCGTGACGCACCTTATATATATACTACCACCGTGTGGTGGTCAGTTCCGAAGCTTCTTTGACGCGTGTGCTCTCAAATTCTAATTAATCTAGGACCAAAAAATCTTGAATTTGCAATTTAAATCATCGATGTCGAATATGAAAAGGGAACATAGGAAAAGTTCACTTGAATTTAAGTCGTTATACCTGCCGAATCAATCGACGTCTCAATTTTAAAAACGATTTCATCACATCAGTTTTCATGGAAAATCTAGGACAATTTCGAAGAATTTGAAAAGACTTTACAAAACCTGGTTTTAATTTTTAGACCCGTTAAAGAGGTTAGGTTATTACGAAACAAGATCGGCATCTAGATCGATTCTGTGACATAATGTGCATTCCTAACCTCAAAAATTTAAAGTGGACTAGAAAACATTCGAAATTTTCGTATCTTTTCATTTTATTGGCTAGATGCTGACGAAATTTGATGAATTCCGGTTAGAGGTCCCTTCATGTCGAAACTGCGATCGTGTAAGGTTCTCATGTACATAATACATAAACATGAAAATACGATTTATGTAATGAAAATTGGAGCATCAATCATGGTTATTTCTTTCACTGTCTTTCCGATCAAGATCGTTAAACTGGTTCACCTTGACCCAGATCACTTTTGAAGTAGCTCGGGTTCCGAACCTATAATTCAATTTAAAAGGCCCACATTAAGGTGTTACGATACATTTTGAATATTTCTCGACGTAAATTGAATAGAAACTCCACATTCCAGAAGAAAGTATAAGAATACACGGAGAAAATTTTTCTTTGAAACTATATACATACACTTGATAGTATATATTGAGATCAGATTTTCGTCGAGAGAAGTATTGCTATTTTTTTTATATTAAAAATTACTATGAGTAATAAAATGTTTCACCACATACTTATAGTAAGATTTCTAAAAAAAAAAATGTAATATTAATTTTGCCATAAATAATGGCAATTTTACTCAGGATGAAATAAGTCTGTCCTTAAAATACCGTCTGGTGTGGTAAAAGATCCAAGAAAATTTATCTCCATGCAGTCAAAATACAGACTAGTAACTTTTATTTTAAATTTTCAATTACTCAAGCAATCGTTATCTATTGTCTTTGAATTATTGTCGAATTATCTGCCATTTTCCCTGCTTTTTTCTGGGCACGGTTCATTATATGTATATAGATATTGCCACAATTTTCCCAGCGAGTATATGCAATGGATCGATCGTGGTTTGCCGGAGTTTCCTGCATAACGTACAGTAAATTACACAAAGAGAGTGCATGGCGGCAAGTTTAGACCAAGAAGTCCGAGACACGCATACGACCGACGGCATAAATCGTGGTTACGTGGGCACAAAAACGATCCGATGCTGTATAACGTTATGTACAAAGCAGCATAATTACAGCTTGCATGTATGCGCAAAATTGTATATGCCTTTATAGGGCATTTTATAGGGGGTGGTTTGATTCTATTTTTCGAAAATTTGAAACCGGACAAAATTTGCTTTAAAAGAATTGTGGACATTTTTTTGAATTATTCGTGTATTAAAAGCTTCTTTCCTGCTTCTTGTATTGGAACTGGTGTATTCTACTACCATTAAATTGTATTAACCCATCAAGTCGTGGATGGAAGTGCTTTCACTACAGTTTCCAACGGTTGCAGATTGTATAAAAAAAGATTCTAACAAACAAATTGGAAAAAATATACAATTTCAAAAAAAAAACATGGATTTTTCAATTTCCTTTTTTATATCTTAGACAGATGGCGCTAAACGAATTAAATCGTATTATTTCAGATTGATGATTGCACTTCAAAGCCGTCTATCCACAAAAATAATCGGAATGCATTATTTCGAAATTCATCGAATTCAGTTCGGCGTAAAAATACTCCGAATATATTGAACCGGATTAAAACGAAAAGGAAATAGTTTATTTCCAGTCGTTTTTGGAAAGAAAAAGAATTAAAAATTGCCATTACTTTCATAAGTTATAATTCATTCTCGTTTGCTGGGTTGAAATCATTTCAGAATTCCCTGTTTGCAGTAAGGAAATCGCGCCGTCGACCTTAAAATGTGCATATTAAAATTTGGAAAATAAAGGCGAAAGCATCCAAAATGGAGGCTCATACACGAAAAAAGTTAAATAACGAGTTCAAGCATTTTTTATTTCAAATTAATAGATTTCCGGAAAAAATGTTGCCCAACAAAAAGTTCTTACAATTAATCAAAGAATACCCTGCAATTTTGTCAGAATCATTTAAAGACTTTTTCTAAATTTTAGGATTTTGAAAACTGGAAAATTTTTTAAAAATTTCATCGATACAAGAAATTCCTAGAATTGATAAAAAATACGATGACAGTTTTTAAGAATTTTCTGAATGCTTAATTTTCAAAATCCCAAAATTTAGAAAAATCTTAATATTTATTAAATTCTTAAACACACTCTGAAAATATTTCAGGGTATTACCCACATAGAAATGAAGTCTCGAGAATATCCCTAGAATATCACAAACATCACATTTGAAATATTGTAATTGAAATTATTTAATTTGCAACATTCTGTACGCATGATTCTCAAAATATTCTGGGGATATCGCATTAGAAATGTCTCAAAACATTTCAAGTGTGACATTGTCAGAATGTTTCGTAGGAATTGTTGCGGAATATTTTGAATAAATCATTCGAGAATGTCTGCAGAATGCCAGTATAATGCTTCTAGAATATTATGGAAATGTCTTCAAAATGTCCCAAGAATATTTGCAGAACATTGGCAATGTCTCGGTTCCCTGAGAAAGTCTCCAGAATTTCAATATCTCAAATGAAATTGTCTGGAGACAATGTCATCGTGAAAAATTACATTTCTATGTGGGTATTCTATCAATTGTAAGAGCTTTTTGTTGGGCAACATTTTTCCGAAAGTGTATCGTTTTCGAATAAAAATTTCCTGAATAACTTTACGTCAATTTTTTGTCGTGTTCGAGCCGCCATTTTGGATGCTTAGAAAGACAAAATAAAATTAATGAATAAAATGAGATGGGGAATCGCGATTATAAGTTAGGTTTGGTATAGTCTTGTAAGGTTATACACACATAGCCAATATACACACGAACGTCCAAAATTTATTTCATCAAAATGTTTTTTAATTTTTTTTTTTAAGTTATTTACTCTACTTTTCAGGGTTTTTGAAGGCTACATATAAGGTAATTAACACACTATAATTGTGATAATAAGACATTTTCAAAAGACGAAGGAAATAAAGATTGCTATCAGACGAAAAATCGAAACGATTTTTATTTATTACGTAAATACTTATGTAACGGCCATGATAGGTGATTATTAGACGATTACATAAATTGTGTGTATCAGAAGGTCAATACACTATACTGCGACGTTCAATTTATTACTTAAATTCCTTGCGAAGAGGTTAACATGAAAGTAACGTGACCTTTGTCCGCGCGTTTCGAAATTAAATGAATCGTTATAGGATCAATCATGTTATGCAAGTTTAGCACTTAGAATGTATATGCGTTTCTATTCTCTTGAAATTTCAGTAAGAACACGAAAATTCGTTCTGCAAATTAATTATTTTCAAAGTAATTCAGATAAAACACTATACAATCGTACTGCTTAAACTCGAATCATGTCAACGAAATTTCACTTTTGTAACTCATGCATATTAAACGGACTTTTATGTGGCTGTTTTGTGTACGTAATAATACAATATAGCACTTTTACGCACTAGTGCGAAAAATTGCTCGCACTAGGCTCGTGCGTCAACTTTCATACTCGCCGAAAAACGCGTACTTTACGCATTAGTTGCACAATGTACCCTTTTTTTTGCAATGTTGTAAACATTTTTTTAAGCGATTCATTCGTAAAATGTTAGAAAGTACACAAGGAGAAGATATTACTCAAATTTTATCGTACATCAGTTAAAGACGTAGGCTGTCATTAATTTTACCACATATACTTCCAGGTAGATGTATATCATAATTCGGATAAAATCTTGGCCAAAATGAATTGCATATTTTTACAAAATAAATGTTTTCCCTACGAGTACATAAATTAGCACAAGCTAAAATGGCAAAGAAATATTTTCCACTTAGTTTGCACAATATATTTGAATATTCTTGAAAGATTATGTTCAATTAACAACACATAATCATCGATTATGATGATTTTCTACCGAATTTTCCATTGTTTAAATTTTCCATCACTTGCCGCATTTCTGTTTACATAAAAAAAAAAAAAAAAAATAATTATTATGGATCGCAATTACGATAGCGAGCGAACGATATATGCAAAGGGCAAGTGTCCACATTAAGATTAGCCGTGCGATTATTCAACACGAACGTCTGATTAAAGAATTTAACGCAGCAATAATAGTGCAGAAGAAAGCCATGGATTATGAAATTTAACTGTGGACCCTTTTTTTACAAAAAAAGTGATAACACTTTAAAATACTTAGATAGAGGCAATATTCGGAGCAGTTATATTATCAGACGTAATATTTAGAAGAAAGGATTTAAATTTTAAAGAAACAAATTAAATAGATATCCGGAAGACATCACATCAGATTGTATAAAAGAATGGATCACCTAAAAAATATATAGTACTCACGAAAAGAAAGCTTCGATAGAAAAATGTTAGAAAGACGTGCTCCAAAACAATACAATATTAGAGTAGTACATAAACCGTTCAACACCAACATTGAAGAAATCAAGCCATAAAAGGATAAAATAGATATTTAACGCCAAGGTTGAGGTATGCAGTTTGCAAGGTGCATTGCAGTATATATGCATTGGAGAAACCCCCCAGGAAGATTATTAAAAATGAGAATAGCTGAAGACAAAAGAAAAACATTTTAAATATATATATTTTTTGGATTTTTAATCCTCGAACCATTTTTATTTATGCATTTCCCGTTTTTAGGTTAGGTCGGTAACTGTTCTACTTTAAAAACCCCTTCAAGTGATTATAAAAAAATGTTAAAAATCCTTTGTAATCGAATTTAATATAAACAGACAATCTATATTGAATATGTATACAATTTATTCAATATAAATAATACAAAAAAAATACCTTTTTAATAAATATATACAATTAAAAAATTAGTAAAATCATATACATTCAACAAAATAATTTAAATTGTGCACTGAATTTCCGAAATAAGGAATCACTGAAATGTAATATTTCAGACACTCATATTGAACTATAAGGAAAACGACACGGAAAGATCTCAGAAATTTCACCTAAAAAAGTTCAAGCGAGGAATAATAATTATATTTTCATTACGCATCGATTGCAGATGTAATTTTAAATCACGTTGCACGGTGAATTTAAATACGATGTTGCGCCAAAGATTACGTAATTAAATAGCATGAAGTTTTCTGAAAAGAACTCGGAATATTAATTTGGCTAATTGGTTTCAAATGGTAAGAGGTTAAAAAAGGCAACGAGCTTCGATGCTCGTTTTTGCGTTTAGCAGAGAAAGAGAGGGAGAATTAAATTTGTCCATTTTGTTAAGTACATTAACATAATCATGGAATATATCTGCTACGTATTTTTATGCATTTTAAGGTCAGATGAACATTCATTGAATTCGCCAATTTGATTACACATATATTCTACAAAATCTGACACGCAGATCGTAAAATGGTTTCTTTTGTTTTCTTAGATATCTTGAATATTTTTATCGGAGTTTTATTGTTTTTTTTTTTTTTTTTTCCTTTTATGGAAAGTGCGGAATTCTGTTAGTATATACATCAATGACAACATGTGACATTGATGAATTTCTTTTAAAACGGATAATTTTACTACGTTTTCGTATTCACTACTTTTTTTTATAACTTATAAGTTATAAAAAAGACATAAAACAAAATGAAAGAATCTTTATTTCTTTTTTCATTACAATATTTTTTTACGTTAGGGTATTCCAAGGCCAGACTTTAATAAATAATATCGATTTAAACTAATTAATTAAATGAATTATATCTAAATAAATTAATTAAATAATGGAATAATGAAAAATCATATTTGCAGCCCATTTTTATGGCCCTCTTCGGAATAAATAGAATTGAGTAAATTTCTGTTTTAACATTACATGGTACAAAACAATGTTATTTTCATTCGCCAAAGGAATGATGTAGTTTTCCTTAATTCGTTCAATTCGTCACACCACCCGCTGTATTTGTAAGATAAATAAGAAAAAAAAAATAAAAAAAAAATTCATATATTATAGAGATGGCCGAATTATAGAATTCTACTTTACCGACGGTGTTTATGTAATTAAGGTATTATTTAAAATTTCGAATGTTTCTTAAAAACTTAATTTTTGTCGAACATCAGATAAATTATGTTTAATGGAGATAAATTTTAATAAGTAAATTTTCCCTCTAAAAATTGCATACATAATTAATGTAAGCTTCTTTTAAAGGCTTCTTTTCCTTTATAGAAAGCGAATAATACAGGAAAATAAATGAAAATGAAATAGTATATATTGTACACCCAGGGGGATAGGCGGGTCATTATTACCCGCGGCGATGTACAAGGGGAATAATGACATATCCTCCAAGATGTACACCATATTTTATGTAGCAAAGGTATTCATATATGAACATATTATATTGTAGAAATTGGAAGATAGAGAATTAAAGGAGGGCCGGAACAATCGAGTGGGGAAGTGGGAAAAGACCCCGGGGGGGGGGGGGGGGGGGAAAAAAAAATATT
>JAPYZR010011396.1:0-11062 GCA_030522945.1 Trichopria nigra
CAGGATAGTGCAAGATTACAATAAGCTTTGCCGTTTGTAACGGACCGTAGGGTGGATGATAAATTCGTTCATAATTCCTCAGTGAAAATATACTCGTCGGAATTTCTTGTAATAAGAAATCTGTCAGTTTATTGTACTTTGACGAGTAATTTTTATAGTAACAATCAATTACGAAGACCACTGGCTGATGATTGATGTTGTCCATAATGTATTGTCTCACATTATCACCCCAAAATACTTCCTGCACTCCATTACTTCCAGTTAGGATGAAAACGATAAAAGTCAGTAGAGCCAATGTGATATTCATTTTTAAAATCCGCGTATTACTTTCGTGGAAATACTGCCGGCAAGAGGTTGTATTATGTTACTGTTACTACGGCAATGTTCATTCCGAATAGGCACGCGGGAGCGTTAGAAAGGGTTAATATCGATTACAAGTAATCGTCCAGATGGAGATCAATGTGAATCACCGTACACTGTTATTCCTTAACAGCGTAACCGTGTAAGCCTGCTAAAAGCGTTACCTGACCTTCTTGATTTGGGTGCAGTATTTATTATTATTTATAAATGGTCAAATGCATCAACTTTTATATTGATATAATTATTAATATAAAAAAATTAATATAATTATTGCTTTTGATTCCTTTGTATTTTACATTTTATGTTTTTCAGTTTTATTTATTAATTCTGTATACTATATACTTACTATTTCACATATTGAGAAATGTAATTGCGTTTGAGGCAACGAATAGCTTTAAAAAATCAATGGCGTTTTTCTACATGCTATACAGGTTATAAAATAAAATATACAAAGAAAGGAGGGAAAAAATTCCTACATAATTCTAACGCCATCCTGCCACCCATATCAGTCTAGATTTTTAATACTATACTGATTAGATCATTATAAATGAATATAATTATCATTTTTATTTCTACAGAATTTATTTTACGTTTATTTCTGAAGATGGCTTCAAAACTGAACCGTTAAATTTTTAAATACATCTTTTAATTTTTTTACGGTGACCGACCAAGATCACGATTTTATTTTATTTTACTGCATTTATTACAGACGGTCGAGAAATAATTTTACAGCGATTTTAACTGCATGCTATATTTGAATACCTTGGAGATCTTGTTTTTGTACGTAAAATTATACAGTTCATGATTTAAGTTAATAATTCTACTAAAGAATAGTTAATTGCAGACTTTCAATAGCTTTGATAACTCTACTATTACTGTGACTTCCACTGTGATCATTGTCTGATAGACCTTTGGTATTGGCTCCTTGTTGTTACATATACAACCAATAAATGAATAAGCAGAGCTTGAATCGTTAGAGGTTAAGCAAACGTGTAAATGTACCACAGATAATGAAGAAGTTGAATAAGTTACTTCTTTAATATTCAATATTCAATATAGAATGAGTTGATGAGATGATTTTGGTCCCCTCATACTTTTGCACAGATTTGTACAATAAAAAAAAAACTGTCCGAAATTATTTTTGTACACAAAAATGTGCAATATCAATACGTATATACATCATCAATGAAAATCTGTAGAATGCTTATTTCATAACCAAAGATAATTCAAATATACAAAAATATATAATAATTATATCATAATTATAAATAAATTATATAGTAATAAGTTCAATATATTCGTAAATTATATTCCTACGAATATATGCCCCTTTTCGCCTTTTTTTATTAAAATTGCAGAATGAACAAAAAGGCATTAGGCGATGACATGCCATTATATTTGCTTTCGTTACAGCATCCAGGCGAATAAAATAAAGATATGCCAAGACATAGTTTCTCAGAATTGTGTTTTCAATTTTTTCAATTTTGATAGAAGCATTTGTGTGTATTAGTGCATTCACGAAACTCATCGACTACATTCGTCTTTACAATTACAAGGCGAAGGACAACTGTAGAAAACCTACATCAAGTACACAGACGATACTGTACTGTTATCCTAGTAGAAAATGACGTCAGTTTCTGCCCAATTTATATGACCTCTGTGCTAAATGTAATGTAGTCTAGAAAAACTAGACTGGTTTCATTTTCTACTATAGGGAATAA
The DNA here is from genome assembly GCA_030522945.1 of Trichopria nigra. Classification (NCBI taxonomy): domain Eukaryota; kingdom Metazoa; phylum Arthropoda; class Insecta; order Hymenoptera; family Diapriidae; genus Trichopria; species Trichopria nigra. The sequence goes on from JAPYZR010011396.1 coordinate 2,082, forward strand.
CGGACATCATACAGCGTCAAGCGTGCTGGACCCAACACATACATCGAGTGCCTGGACGTCACGCAACCGGTTATACACTGTTTTTCTTTACAGACAATATTTACCGCGATGGATATCGAACCCGGTGTATACCTTCGCGACGATCAGCTTGTGGGAATTAAGTCTGAAGCCTCAGCGCGGACAACCATCGTCCCGTTTTTTAACAATATAATGCGAAGGGATTATTCACATTACTAACAAAACGTTCATATTTGTCGCGTCATACGAAACCCAGCGTAATGTAAAAAAGTCTTAAGAATATAGTTTCTAAACAAAAGTCCTAAAAAGAAGCTTCTATATTGCACGACCAAAAATAGTGTAAGGACGTTCTTTTAGAATAGAAGGTGAAAGACCTTTTCAATATCGTTCTTGGCAATTATATATATAATCCAACAATTTAATGTATAGTATATTTTCTAAAACTTGTGGGAATTGCGGAATGGACCAGTTTGTTTTCCATTTCCAATGAGAGAAATGTTATTTCCCATTTTATGTCAAGAAATTGGCATATTAACATTATTTCAAGATGGTAAAAGCTGATCTTGTAAGAATGAAACCTCGTAAAAATTTAGAGCGTGATCTTGAAGGACTGAATTTATCGAGTGCCATCAACATCGTTTCTTGTAATATGTATAATTTATGTACACAAAGAGGTTTTTTCTGTCACATGGTACATTGGTAACAAAAAAAAGCACTTTGTATGACGTTAGTACAGTTCAAATTCTCCTTCGGCATGGGCAATTGTTGTTGATTTACAGACAGGGATGATCCTACGCGTTCTATCTTTTTTCTCATATACGATGTTCATCTTAAAAAATCAAAATCACGTTTTGTTCCAAACGATAATAACAATGTTGAAACAAGATGGTGTATTTATGCGTATAATATATATGCGTTTATACATTTACATGTATATAATCCGTGTTGCATAAACAATATGAAAACACGGGTATCATAATCATTTCAGTGGAAAGTTTGCCTATATTTTATGATTCAGGCATTTTTGATTACTTAACACGATAGGATATCTGATTGCACTGCTTTTAATAACGAAAAATTACGATAATAACTTCAATTAAATCAGACGCGCGCCGTGGCTTTACACTGGAAAGTAATCGTGGACAATCTTGCAACAAGACTGGTTCTCTGCGGCGGAATTATGTTTCCGACTTGGGGAGGGGGGGGGGGGGGGGGGGTGGGCCGCGGGGTGGCGGTTTAAATTGGGTTTTTCTTTTATTTGGGGGTTGGTATCATCGGGGGGGGGAATGAAGGGGGGGGGTTTGGCGAACTCGTCTTTCTTTTGTCCCTCGTTCATCATAGTTGCTTACCTTGAAGCGTACTCGGGCAATCGGGGCTGCGACCTCGCATTCTTTAGTCTCTGTGCACTCAGACTTCAATTCTGTTAGCACCTTACCGAGAGGTGCCTAAAGGCGATATTATCCGTGGATATTTACATAAACAAACTTTCTTCCATGACAATACCCATTCAACTTATTCTTCCCAACTTTCCCTAGTTTCTTCCATTTCTGCGAGATGAAAATGCAAGTTTACGATCTCCACAATTGGTACCGCTGATAATGCAAACGCTTTGGTTCAAAAGAAGACCTGCGTCCCGGTTTACCCTAAATTAGATACCACTTATACACAACAGAAATTTCACGCATATATAATATGCATTTTTATTTAGTTGATTACATTTTTGCAGGTAATCGTCAAACTAAAACCTATCATTTATACATCCATCAGTGACATTTATCAACGATATTTATGAAAATCATGGTTGGATCACGTTTTTACTTTTGCCAGTAATTTCCAATGTATTTCGAATTTTGAGTTTTGTCGTATATGGTTGGAAAGATCTTTCAAAATGCAATGTTCTAACTTTACGTTATAACATGATTGGATGAAAAGTTTAACAGTTATTGGCATTTAAAAAAGATTGTCACGGTCAGACCAGTTTGTCATGGTAGGGCCACTGTACAAAATGATATATTAAGGGGTTATGCTTAGGTCGAAAAAATCGATTTCTTTTTTATTGCATTTTATGAAAGTACAACCTTTCAAAAATATGCCCTGAAAATTGTTGTGTGTTGCCGTGCCAAAGATATCGTTATATTCCCTTCACAGGTAATTTTCTTTTGTTGCTACGAGTTTCCCAAAAAGTGACCCGAAAAGACCACTTGGAGAATATCACAGATGCAGAAGGCACTCTTCATGCCTCAGGAATAGATGACACTATATATAAAGTACGTACAAAATTTTATCCTTAAAAAAATGAAACCTGTAACTGCGATTATCTCGGAAAGTGTTGCGTTGATCATGATTTCTCGAAAACCATTTCGAATGGCCCCGTCTTGAAGGAAGGGATTTTTTTACACCAAAAATCGAAATTTTTGAAAAATCGTCAATAAAAGTTGGAAAAATCCTTCGTTCACGAAGTACCTAGAGTAATATACTAGGGAAATTTCTTTGGTTTTTTTTTCAAATACGGTTTTATAAACAAAAATCGTGAAAATTCTTCAACTCTCCGCATTCCGAGTAGCTATAACCCCTTAAGGAAATTGGTTAAAAATAACCCGAAAATGACAGGAAATAGTTTAAATACACTTGAAAATGAGGAATGGAAAGCTGATATTAAAGTAAATCTTATTTTTTACATCATCAAAAAAGTCAGTTTTTAGATGAAATTGAATTTTATATTTTATCGATTATGTAAAAAACAAAAAAACTGAAAATTCGGCTCACAATATTAAGAATCGTAAAAAAGAAATGAAAATTGAACAACAATTATTATATTACAAAATTTCAAGTGATCCAACCATTGTGGGTGATTTATAACTAACCACAATTGTCCAACCATCATCACTATCGCTTCGTTTGGCATCGCATCACGCAGATAATAAACGCATGATGCAAATGGCAAATAATACTTCGTATTTTTAAAGTGCACATTATCAAGGGAACGTTCCTTTGTCGTTGCACCTTCCTTTTTTGTTTAATTCACTTCTCCGGAAACTATGAATTAGTTTTCTGTTGATCTTTTAGCACTGAGTTACGTGAAAAGTGTGCTGCCATCGTTAACAAGTATTTGCATGCAAATTTAGATGGCGCTAGAGTGATAAATCGGAATAATCCCAATGGTCCTACCATGACGACTTCCCATTCATGACGACCCTCCTCTAACAGAATAAATAAAATAAAATGAAAATAGCGAAGGGAATATGTTAAGGTGTTCAAATAGTGAAATTGGTAAAACGAATACGAAAAGTGCATACGAATTTTGAAAATCAGACAGTTTTTAATAAGTGGAGATTGTTAACTACCACTTTAAAAATCATTGGAAGCATTGAATGTTATACATGGATTTAAGTCAAAAATATTTAAAGGAAAACTTTAAAAAATGTTAGAATTTTCAAACGCCTGCGAAAAATGATATAAGAATGTACGAAAATCATACTGATATACGTTGAGTTTATATATATAAATATAAATTTTACTATAGTCAAATATGAATTTTGTAATGTATACCTTATAGTTTGACCCATGTAATGTGTCCTTCTCATTGTTTTCTGTTTAATAACATGTAAAAAGTGTGTTTCGAAAAGTAAGAAAGTACAAATGTTACATGTATTAAATAATTGATTATTGTTTAAACAAAATGAAAAAAAGGACCGAAATGTAGATATACCAGGTGTTCAACATCTTGTCATAAAAACAACAATTTTATGAACAAAATTAACCAGGCATTGACACGACTCCTTCTATTAGGTACCCAACCAAAAGTCATAGGCCCAACACTTTTTGTTTTATTGTCAAGAACAAAAATTTCGATAAAATTATAAATTTTTCAATTATTTAAACAACATATTTATTGGTATACAGCCAAATATTTTATGGAGTATGTATAAAGTTCATTATTTAGAACGAGTTGTGAGCATAGCCGTTAACAAAGTTCCATCGCGTTTACTTTCGTATATTTTCTCTAATTATACGTTTACTTCATTATTCGTATTACTTTTCGATGTCATTAAGCATCATCGCTGTATTTCATACTTCAATTTTCTAATTTTAATTAACTATAATTTTAGCAGTTTCCGAACATATCCGAAAATAATTAATTAATGCATACTTAAGAGATATGCTACATCAACCCGCTTATAACATGTATATGACAATGGCATTGATAAATATTACTTTTTACGTGTTCACAAAACGACGTGAATGAATGCGAGGAGTATTACCAATGCATTGGTTTCATTATCCAAGCCTGCATTATTTGGGAAAAAAAAATCATTTTCGAAAGATGCAATCGTTTATCAAGTAGAAGTCAATAGAGACCATTCAAAATTGTAAACAATAAGGAAAATGTTTATTTAATATGATCTGTGTAATATGGCGACGAAATGAGTGAAGTAGTGTAAGGATCGGATATATTTTTGTGACTTTTGTGAAGAAAGGATGTCGTCATTTTTGATGCCTTGATGGTAAATGTTCACATAATAAACACAAACACGAAACAATTATTCACTAATGAAATTATTCAGAGATTTGCATATTATTTATAATTCTTATTGGTGGATTTTAAATAATTGAAAGTTCACTTTACAAAGTCAAGATATGTTAAATCAACAGAATACAAGATTGCTTATTCATCGTTGAAAATGTGAATTATTGAACTGAATTGAAAATTTGTATGCGTATATTCTATATATATATACGTCTATTAATTTACTTATTAAAATATAATTATATATAGATTTCACGTTTATAAAATGGAACATTCAAAATTAAGGAAATTTCAAGAATTAAAAAGGAATGTGTTTTCATATTATGTTACAAAGTAAACTGTGTGTTTTGCACTTGCTCGTAGTTTGAGTGTGAGTTCTGACACGATAAAATCATTTATTCGTCGAGTGACAATATATACCCACATGCCGAGGCCAAATGTATTTAATGTCATTGTCATTTTTTGTATACGTTAAACGATCCATGCATACATTAAAACATAAATATTAAATTTGAAACGTACGTTTGTTTAAATATACGTTTGAGTATACTCAAATGCTTATGTAAGAAAATATTTATTTATTTTTTATCAATGAACCAAACATGAATGGTTATAATAACAATGAAATGGTTAAATTCATAATAAGTTATTTGATATCTTTAATAAAAAATAATTGTTTTTTATATTAGTTACGTTAAAAATAGATTCAGTAATTGTATAATTTATAAAATTTATACTATTGCAAAACCATACGTTAATTGTATTACATTTTTTATTTACAATTGTTCACCATATAATTGTCTGTGTGATTTTACAAACGAAATTATGCCTTGAAGATTATAAATACAAAATTAATTTTTCTGTATATAATTACATCATAAAATAAAAAATAAAACAGACGGATAAAGTTTTGTTTTTACTGTCGATAACGTTTCAAAAACATGTCTGAATTATTCGATAATACATTTGTTAATGTTTTATGTATTATGAATAATCTTTAATTTACATAAAAAATACGTCTTTTTAAGAGTGTATACTAAAATCAGCTTTACAGAGTTAATTTATTTATCACAACGATTCAAAAATTATTTATAACTTGTACATAATATATGGGTCATACTTTGTATAAATAACTGCATATATGCGATGTATTCTCAGTTCATACAAATCATTTACCCGATGTGATAACAATGTATAAATGAATTTTATAAAATTTGCGTATTTTTTGCAATGTGTACACATTATTTACACATTATTTACACTTTATACACAATTGGTCACAAATATTACAGAATCACGATCTTGTAAAAAAATGTTCTCTACAACTTTTATAAAATCTCGTTCCAATGTTTTTACTTAGGTAACTTCGTAAAACTTATTAACAATATATGTAAATGATTAACAATTATGTAGCTTGTTAGATCCCTAGTCGTTAATAGGATCTGCTTATGGTCATTTTTTCTGGGCTCCATTAATTTCAATATAGACGTCAGTGAAAATTGGCAGAAATTGACGTCATTTTCAACTTAAACAGTTTATACATGAAATGGTTAAAAAATTATTGTAAACGTTTCAACAAAGTATCTCTTAAGTTCTTGATATATAATTACGGTTTTACGACTACGAAGAGACGTGTATTTTGATGTCGCTTTTGACCTTAACAATATTGAATCTTAAATATTAGTTCAGATGTGTGAATTTGACATTCGATATTGTGAAATATGACCTTTGTAACCAAATTTTGATACCTGATGAGACGTAAGTGGTTATATTGTTCACATCGGACGTTTTTAAAATACAATTAGTACATTCTAAAAAGAAGTACTTAAATTCAGCCATGAAATGAAATCTTGAATTAAGCAAAGAAAATTGACTTAATGTAAGGTGTAGTGTAAACAAGCCCTCTTAAACAAGGACATACTTCTGCACCATACATTGGCGATTCTAAGACGTAGTCATTTTATTTTTACGGTTTACTTTTTCAGTGCATCGCTGATACAATATAGTTTCCCATTGTAAAAAAAACCTCTGTATAGTTATTTATTCCATAAGTTAAGTAGGTATTACAGTCTTTTATTAAAATAAATAAAAATAAACATAGAATATCAATATTCTGTTTCCTTGTGTGTTAAATCATGGAACAGGAATCATAAGTAATTTGCATCCTTATTATTATAACATGTTTGCGTCCTTTGTTAACGATTACTTTGTTAACGATTACTTCGTTTATTGTTTCAGATATTAAGTCCTTTTCTGATCCTTTAGTTATTGCTCTGTATGCGCATAGGCAGTACAGTTTACCGCAAATTACAATAAAGCAGGTATTTTATAACACTGAAACGTAATTTGCATAAATTTCGCCCATTCTGGTTTTGGTCATACTCGTGGCATTAACGAACTCTTCCTGTACGCAAAACCAGTTTTCATCCGTGGATGCTCGCACTTTATTTATTGAGAACGTGATTATGCTGAATTTCGAAATGATGAAGTTACTTGGAAGCTGTCATATTCAAGGGCGTCTTCTGAATTCAAAGACAGGTCGCATTTCTGGTAACAGATAATGCGATATTCGATGTGTTTCCTATTCTCGGTCATTACGGAATCTTTTAGGGAATAAAGTACGAAAATGGACTGTTTTTTTTTTAATAATATGAATATTAATAAAAATCATTGGCCATACAAGGAGCACTCGTAATTGTTTGGATTACATTTGAAATAGACAAAAGTCTAAAAAGAGAGTGAAGAAAAAAGCTTAAAAAGTTCATTACGTTAAAAGAGCATCTTAATCTTCACTCTAAGGAGGGGAAATCATTACACTTTTGTACTGCATTATCGGAAAAAAAATCAAACAATAAAATAATATCTTTTAACATTATTGACATTTTATTACACTGTCAAAAAAAAAAAAAAAAAAAAAAATGTAAATGTCACACTTCCATAATTAAACAGTTGATCAAATAATTAAAATATTTCAGCAAAAAGGAAAAAAAATTCAATGGTTTACCCAATTCTCTTCTTTTTTCCCCTTTATATGTTGACATTTCCCAAGGATGCCTGGAACAAAACATAAAAAAAGAAGCGTTCAGGACTACTTGACAAATTTGTTTTTCCATAATACCAAGAGTCACAATCTGAAATAAATGTTCAAATGTGCGATAAAAAAAAGTTGAAAATCGAAGACATCTTAGACAAATGTGTCCAAAAGTTCTGATGTATCCTCTTATGTATGAATCACATGATCAATCTTCATTTCTGGTCATTTTAATGGACAGTATCTTGAGTTAAAAAAAAAGTGGGTTCGTAATTACGATTCTACTTTTTTTTAAGTATTAATGGAGGATTCCAGTTTCCCAGTTTTATGAACTATAAAGTATTATGCAGAAGACGTATCATTAATGTCCTATAAAATTCCAAACTGCTGTAACTTGAGGGAGAATATATGCGAAAATATTAAATGTTATTTTTATACTAACCTATATATGCTGTATTAAAGGTAAAAGCGGTACAAAAACCTACTGACTTTATTTATAAAAATGCTTGATTATTATTCGCTAAATTCTTATCCGTAAAATTATAATACGAAGAACGGAACATGATATACATTTCAAATTCTGATTTTTTTTTAAATTTAAAAGTTAAATCAAAATATAAACACTAGTGCTTGAAAATTAATTATTCATTAAAGAATAATAACTTTTCTCGAGTTCAATTTAAAATTCAACAAGTGATTTAAAACTTCATCAAGAACGTGAAATATCTTATATTAATCATAAATAAAAATTAAAATAAATTTGCTAATAGTCATAAAAAAGCTAATAAAAATTAACGTAAATCAACAAAAAGTGTAAAAAGTGTAAATAATGCATTGAGCAAGAAACGAATATAGATTTATTAGGAAACTGCTAAAAAGATCAAAAGTTATAACAAACGAAAAAATACTTGATAATATCTATGAAAAATAAAAAAAATAAAATCAAGAAATCATATATCCCTGGTGGATTTAATAATTTATTAAAACGAAAGTGCAAGATTTGAAATAATTATTATTATAAAGACATTGAAAGGGGACAAAAATAAAAGTGTTATTATTCATTTTAAAATTATTTAACTTTAAAAGAGTACTCTCGCTTTTTCTAACATTACTGCCACGAAATACGGTACAAAGCACTTACTAACTTACCGCAAGACTACAATTAAGGAATGATATTCACTTTCTTTTAATTAATATTAGTAATAGACGATGAAAGTTGTGAAATTTTTTTAAATAGTTTTAAAAATGTGCGATTTGTTTATTAAAAAAAAATGTTAGCCACATAAGTGACGAAAATTGGCGAAGAAATGTTACAAATCAAAAGTAATTGTATACAATTTTTATCCCCCCCCCCCCCCCCCCCCCCCCCCCCCCCCCCCCCCCCCCCCCCCCCGCCCCCCCCGC